>JXSR01S049147.1:26250-39566 GCA_000969725.1 Ophiothrix spiculata
TTCGAAACATGAGACAAAATCAATGCGCTTGGGGTTGTCAAAGAATTAAAAAGGCCTATGTGAAGTCTATCTGGGTCAATTCACAAAAATGTCTGTAAAGATACTTTATTTTACAGCATTAAAATTAAGTGAATTTTTCAAAACTCATTTTCTGTATATATTTAATTTTACCGATGTTATTCCAACACTACCATTCAGTCGTGCATAGAAGTTATACAATAACGATCCTCATAGACCATGTAAATATTTTGTCGGTTCCACGGCAAGAACAAACCTTTTGCCATGTTGTTGTCAAGAACGCCAGGCAGAAATTGGATGCAGCGATGACAGATTTAATTGAAGATGATCCAATCGCATGGATATATTTTGGAAAAGGCGGGAGAGAGGTCAAGGCATATTTTGCTTATTTTAGCAATATTTAATTGACGTGTTGGTCTGGGGATTGCCACCAATGACCTACGTTGCATGCCACTGTAGTCGATAATCGATTTAGAGCTTTAAACTTATGATGATAAATTCAAATAATCGCCTGCGAGCGGATGCTGATTTATTCATGTAATAGTGTGTATTCTATTATTCACACGAGTGCATCAAAACTCGCGTGCGTACGCGAAAAATACTTTAAAACACCTGCGCGCGGCTCTAAACACGTGTGCGTGCTTGAAAATACACGAGAATACCTCCAAACACGCGTGCGTACGCGAAAATACTTGAAAACACGCGAGCGTACCTCTAAACACACACGTGTATGCGAAAAACATCCGAGCGTACGCGAAAAATACTTGAACAAACTTTATACACGAGCGCGTAAGCCAAAATACTATTATACTAGTTGCAGCAACAACGTAAGTGAAAGTCAACCAAAAAAGCTTGGATATACTAATAACTCGGAAAAACATGGTTTGAATAAACTCAGGTAGGAAAACTTGCCAAACAATTTTGGACCCATTTCACAATTTATAAATTGGTCCATTTTGACCCATTTCGAACCTTCCATTGAATCGTACTCATATCTTTCTAGGGATGTGTTTTTTTCACAATAGGCCAGTGTTTACCCACATTGCTGACACCTCAAAAATCTCAGCAACCTGTACATAAGTATAGGAGTTGAATTTGATCTGCAGGCATATTGTACAATCAGTGTATCATAAAAATGCATTGTGGGATATCCTGAAAACCACCTCTGCGTTGGCCTCATCTATCGATTGCATATGCATACAGACTTCTCGCTCGCTACCACAGGTTGTTTTGCATGACACGCTAGATTTTAAAGTGATACCTCTAACTTAATTGTAATTTATTTATTTATTTGATTATAGACATATCGCTGACTATTTTGTTAAATTTTGGTTTTCATGTATTCATTACAAAACATAGATGTAGTTATAGGAAAATAAAAATGTACTTTAATTTTCAATTTCTTGAGACAAACATTACTTTTCTTAAACAAAGCTCTGAACACTGTTTAAAGTGATAGCTAAGGTACAATTATTGGGTTTTATACAATCCCATCTTAAAAGTATGACCATGTCCAGTAGATTTCTTAAAATAATGTTAGTTCAAACAGTTGATAATTGTAAAAGATACTTGATCCCCAAGGATCCGCATTAAAGATTGTTTTGATGGACCAGCAGTTTTCATCATACATAAAAGCCACAATTTTATACCATATTGTGTTTAAAATTACCCTGATACCATTCAAGATTAGCCACTATTAAAAATCCTGTTTTATATTACTTCCTGGCTCTTCTATATTTTATCTTATCCTCCCTATGATTTTTCCACTACCCAGAAAGAGTTGGAATATACAAGGACATTTCAATATGCAGTTATAATAGAGAAATAAATGATATCAGGGTAGTTTTAAAACCCAATATTATTATGGTTTGGAGGGGAGGTTTGCCATGTTTCCAGAGGTGTTTGGTCATGAATGTTTGAGATTTAGCTGTACTTACTGGATTAGTGTTATTATCAGGAAGGTGTAATCCAGTGTTTTAAAGTGTTGCTTGCTAAAGTGTTTTTTTATATAGAGAAAAAAGTATGAGCCAAATAAAATTATTGTAATGTCCTATTTAATTAGGAGTCAAAAGTTCACCTTTTATGTTGTAGCTAATGGTTTACGATGTTTACATTTTTCATTCGAAGATGATCGATAGAATGAGGGAAACTTTTATGACTACAGACTCTCCGATGCTCAAAATAAATATAAGTCACTTCAGGTGTTAGATTCTCTAAACGTCACGAAAAATCGTGACCAGGCTGATTTTTTTCGATGAGCATATGCAAAAATAATAAGATCTTAAGCTTTCTGCCTTAAGCTTACATTTGCAGCCGCCTTCCTCATAAACATACACAGATATAAATCGCTTTAGGTCTAGCACTATCTAGCTTCAATTTCTTAATATAAGTCGAAATTCATCAAAGGATTCAAGCCCATCTCATGATAGAGAGCAATATTTTATGTCCTACTACATGTGTTGTGAATACATATTTATCAGTTATATAATAATAAAAAATATTCTGTTGAAAATTCGTCTCTGACATTCACATGAAAGTAACAGCCATTTGTTACATACATACCTTAAATATTATCTTAAATAAATACTCTGATATCCTGATATCTGGCCCTTCAGAATTTGTTAAGGCATGATAATGCTGTAATAATATTCTTATCTTTAATGTTATTTTGGGTTTCATAAACTGAGCAACTATTGCATAAAGAACTTGTTGGGTTGGTCTGATTTAAAAAAAAAATAATAATAAAAGGATTAAAACAAAGACACACACATCCATCAAATTATCAAGTTGGTAGCATTTGCATAGACTACGGTATATATTTTTTAATGTTTTCAGCTTCTTCTTTTTTCTGAATCACATCAATATTCGGTATAACAGTAAGAGAGACACCTGTAGAATGGCTGTAATAGAATTCATGTCATTAGTGTCTCCAATCAAATCAAGTGTAAGAACATTTGTGTAAATCATAAACATTTTACAGATACAAATTAATATTTAAAACCAATCTGATCACAAAAGAGGCCTGTAATGATGTGCTACGGAGGTAGAATTCATGCGTGAGAGACTAGGCACTGTCAATGTCTATTACTTTTATACAGGTTGCATGCGTTATTGAGTCGGGGAAAGAGGCCACCAAGTAAAAGGTTATTGTTGCCGTTAAATATGAGATGTTTTTCAACAAAGAAAATTTATGTAATATAGTTGTGGTAGAATGATTATATAACCCTTGTTATTCGGATCGATTTTCAGCAACAAAATAATCGGACGTGGGGGTTGTTGCAGTGATGCCCTCGGACCTCGATGTTAAGTAGCAATAGATAGGTATTAGTCCCTTCTTTCCAATTATACCAAAATAAAGGTTATCTGTATAACGTCACTATAATGTTATAACTACAGAATCCGGTAAATCGGGGTTTCTACGGGAAATATAGATAGAATTATGTTAATCATAATTCTGTGATCTGAATATTAAACACAAAAACTCATTTTACACTTCTCAACATTAACACATATTATATCATGATTACAGTGATTTGAGCCGTGCAATAGTTTGTTCTATTGCACGGCATGAAACAAACCTGTGTGATTTCATGATATAAAACAAATATTGAATGCCTATGCACGTGCAATAGTACAAAATATATCATTCGGTCAAATTTGGACTGATCCATTTCACTCGGCTACGCCTCGTGAAATAGAAAAGTCCAAATTTGACCTCATGATATATTTTGTACTATTGCACTCTCAGGCATTAAATATTTGTATATTATTGCATATTCTTTTGACCTTTGAAGCCTTTTGTCAACAGCAAAATTGCGAGAAAAAATAACTCGTGTTCATTTCAAGTATATTACTAAGAAAAACTGCACGGCAGTGAGAGATGCGATGGCCTCATCTATGGATTGCATATGCATACAAACTTCTCGCTCGCTACCACAGGTTGTTTTGCATGACACGCTAGATTTTAAAGTGATGCTTGATTGTAATTTATTTATTTATTTGATTATGGACATATCGCTGAATATTTTGTTAAATTTTGGTTTTAATGTATTCATTACAAAACATAGACGTAGTCATAGGAAATTAAAAATATACTTTAATTTTCAATTTCTTGAGACAAACATTAAGATGTCTTAAACAAAGCTCTAAATACTGTTTAAAGATATAGCTAAGGTGCAATTCTTGGGTTTTATACAATCCCGTTTTAAAAGTATGACCATGATCTTTAAAAAGAGCTCTAAACTCTGTTTAAAGAGATAGCTAAGGTGCAATTCTTGGGTTTTATACAATCCCATCTTTAAAGTATGACCATGTCCAGTAGATTTCTTAACATAATGTTAGTTCAAACAGTTGATAACGTTTAATTAGCTTTAATGTTATTTGAATATATTTGTTACTCTTCACATTTTGTATATCATGTAAAGATACTTCTGCGGAGATATGGAGATGTTTTAAATGTCTTGATTCATGTTTGGAGCCTTTTTTGGGCGTAATGGCATCAACGAGGTATGCAGGGTTACCAGCCGCAAACCGAAAACAACAGACATATCAAAACTACCATTTTACTTAAACATTTTGGTAAAACTAAATACACAATACATTGTATATAAGCTTTAAAAGAAAAACAAATCTTTTCAAAAGGGATTCAAAACATGGACCAGAATGGTTTATTACAAACAATCAACGCTACATTCGATGCGTCCGCGTATTTTACATCACTCCTGCACAGATAAAGTCACCCTCATGAGATAAACTACATGAACGCAGGATGTATTGGTTTCCTTTGCTGATAAAAAACTGCTGATGTAACATGTTTGAGTCAATACATATCATTATTAATTCATACACCCCGATTGTCATCCAGCCAATCAGAACGCAAGTATATAAAGTACTCCGATTGGATTAAAAACCACAATGCACTATGCGTGTTGCGTTCCCGTTAGCGTGACGGGCGTTTATTGCGTATGAATGTTATATTGTTTTTGTCGGGTGATGATTTATTTACTTCAGCTTAATTTGAAATTTTGATGACCTAATTTCTCTTCACAAAAGATGCAATATTATCTTTCTGTCGAGTATGAATTAGGTTAACAGATGTACAATCATATGTTCGAAACATGAGACAAAATCAATGCGCTTGGGGTAAAATTTGATTGCTGTCCAATTCACCTGGCAATTCATCCGGCATCTGTGGGCCTTAACTTGACGCATCAACATTAACCGCGCGTGTATTGATTTGGTCTTAATTCACTCGCTATATAAAATGCGAAATTTAATAACCTATAATAAACATACCTTTAGTATAACTTCATTTTGTAATATGACCAAAGCTGATATGACAGGACCCTATCAACAAGCCTATCATTAGATTCCTTGACGTCTAATAAAGAACATTTTCAACAAGAAGATTGATTCTTGTTGACGGTAATTCTTCTTATAGCTTTAGATATTAAACGATGAGAGATGGCTGTAGTAAAGCTATAGGTAAAATGCAAAACTTGAAACAGATTGTCCAAAATCAATGAAATAGTTTGCCCAAATCAAAATTTGGGAAAATTAAAAGTAAGTTTTTAAAGTCAGATTTCAGGTATTTATTTCATCCATGTGTTGTATTGTATCTATTAGTAGATTGCGCCGTTATTGAAACATGAATGGAACATTGCAATTGAATGGGGAAAAGACACAATCCTGCACTAGCTTTTGAATTTCTGGGGAAAAAATAGCAAAACTTGCAGTTATCAGTAGCCCTTGAGCCTCGGGCTCCAATATTGTTCAATTTAGTGTATATATATACCATGTCTGGTACTCTCTGAATCAAACTAAAATCCCAGTAAAATCCGAGCTCATTGCTTGATCCGTGGGAGGGGAGATCAGGGGAGCGGTACTAGTTCTAAGTTATCAGATAAAATATTCTTCTAAATAATAAATTTGTTGGGGAAACATTCAATACTTTGCAAAATTGATAGGTATTTTTAAAAAAACTAGAGGAGTTTCGTTGCATGCACGCATCAGCACACAGCTAGCCTAGACTCAGGTGCGAAACACAAATTAAGTCCGTTATTTTCTTAATTAATCTACTACAAGTGCACTGTGAGTATTTGAAAACAAGGGTCGTATTTTATAGTTAAACAAAAAGGATGGAATTCAAAATAATTGGGCCCTGTACTCAAATGATTATTTACACTGTCCATCATTTTTTTTCTCCTATATAAATTCAATTTCAAAGCATATTAAATTTAATGAAATTTAACATTTTAAATGTAAAATTTCATTAAATTAATTAATATAGTAAGTGTTTAGCATTTAAAAATGTTAACACTTACCTTATTACCTAAACACAAATATTATCTAAATTAAAGTGTAAAAAAGAGCACTAATTGCTTGGTCGAAACCTTAGCTTTGGTACTTTAAGTTGCATGTTTATTTTTAATAATTTTATTTATTACTCAAAGAAAAAAATAACAGATCATTGAAACATTTGTAAAACCAAATACCACGCTGATGGCATACGGGTTACAATTTCGTCAGATAACCTTATTTTTTCAGAATCGTAAGTTTTATCTTTAAATATGACCATGCAGCGCCAATAGTGGTACAATCTTACCGAACTAAAGACTTTGAGTGATCTAATTACTAAAATATCGCTGACCTTTTAAGATGCGTGATCTTTAACAACTGGCTATCATAAGTGAGCATTATATCCCCCTCATCCGTAACCAATTCTTCTAGAAATACCGCATAAACTGGTATATAAACACATTTTATTCCTTATCACGATTTACTGTTTATCTTTGACGCATATTCAGACACGTTTACTTTGCACGATGATCAATATAACGAGGTCATTTTCTCCCATCTTTGGCTATCTATAGGTTATACACCACGTTTCTGTGTAGCATCTATAGAATTTACAAAAAAATGCATTGCTAAAATCAAATGTACATAACGTGTGGTGGTAGATACCGTATTCACTCGTCCAATTCAACTATTTTCCGACTGACAAATCCGTTGAATTAATATAATTCTGTACTCTAAAAGTCCAACAAATCATCAAACTCTATTTCTAAGCATGGTCAAAGTATGTTTAGCCATATCGGGCACGTTTGTATGAAATAACACAACGGTAATGGCGATGCAAATTCAGAAAATCAGTAGTTGAATTGGTCAAGTGGATTCGGTACATTTCGTCAGTTTTGCAGATATTTATCCACTAGTATTCACGAGTATCTCAAATTGGTAAAAGTGTCTAAAATTGAAAATTATCTCATAGTGTATCTCATTTTGCTTATTATTTTTTGAAGCAATCGTGGTGCCACATTTGTACCATGGTGTAAAATTTTCATTCTGAATGAAGATTTCCAATTTAAATTGTCCACATCAAACAAAATATATAAAATGCCGGACTGTTCAAAACCTTAAAAAACACAATAGAAACCTTAAAAATATTACACTATCATAAAAAATAGACACCAAAAGAAAAACATTATGGAAACATCTACAAGTTTGTCTAGCACTTAAAGCAATACTATAAAGTGTTAAAAATGAAGCGCCCCCTGTCAGCCATGACTTTGGATTTTTTGGGCTTATTTGCTTTGTGTTTGGTAAATGTGAATACCCTCCAAACGATTTGGCTCACAGTTACTTTTTCTGTTATGGCCATTTGTTAAATTAAATGCGGTATCCCGAATTAAATTCCACATGTATTAGTACAGGAAAGCATGCATGTGCTTTTTATCAATTTTTTGGTTGCAAAACAATTGTTTCACAAAATACACTTGAAAACGCTTTTAGATAGTCACATTCCTTCATTTTATGCTGTTTTTACTATGAACCATTTTTGATCAAAATCTTATAGTATTGCTTTAAGGATTAAAAAATAAACAGTAAGTAACAAATTAAGAACTTGTTAATATTGTTTATCCAATATGTTTCAGGCATAATTTGTTGCTCTCTATCTGTCTTATCAGCAAAGAAAAGGAGCTTACGTTAACAATAAAAAACCAAACCCTTACATTGGAAAATAAGCAAATGACCTTAATTACAGGTAGAAAACGGAAATTCCTATTACATGGTTAAATTTATCCAGCCTTTGGGCGATTCTTTGATTGCTCTTAGCTCTGATTTACAATTAGATTGCCTTCTTATGCATAATGTTTGTCGTCTCTTGATGAAACTGCCTTTCAATTTTCATTTCTGCCCTGATTTCTTTTCTCCTGTAACGAGGAAAAGTAAACATTTCTTTTCAAATTACAAGCGCTTCAATTTTCAACCGTGCCCCAATTTTTACTTTTTTTTTTACTGTTTGATTTCAGGAACAAATATGGGGTACTTTGTATAATGAAAATGATCGGGTGTACATAACTTCTTAACATTGAATCTATATATTTTTTCTATTCTCCAAAAAAAATTGGCATAGCGCTACGTTAGTGTCCGGGAAGATTTTATCTCAAACAAAAAGCACCAAATTCACTAAAGCTACATGTGCACAAAAATACCCTTCATTTTAATATGCTTTTCTTTCAAAATCACAGACATTTGTTTGTTAAGTAGGTATTGAGACAGTAACGGTATCTAGGCTTTATAAATCTTTCTAGCAAATAACATTATTTTAAATTTCATTTTTTCAAAACCAACAACCACATCAACATTCATGACCGATCATCATTCTGATTTACATTGAGCTACGACTAAAAATTGAATAGTTTTTCTGGTCAAATTTAACTAATGATAATAAGAATTAACATTTAGAACCCCCAATTTTTAGTTTAGTTCTATGCCCTGTCATTCAATAGCATATAATTCACATACATGTAAAATGACACCCTATGTGGAATTAAGCGGAAGAGGTTAGTTTTAGACCAAAATTTGTGATTTAGGACAAAAAAGCAAAAACATTACTCTTTGTTCATTTTTGTTTTTGTGATATTTAAATAAAATTCCCGTTGAGGCTTATTGCAGTGACACATTATAATTCTTATTTTATGCATTTTCAGGAGTTATGAAAAGCGTCCAAATATGTCAAATGAGTATCATTTGATTCTGAAGATTAATGGATTGGGTATAGATAAACTTGACTCCTAAATAATAAAATGTGGTAGTATTGGTGATTGTGACGTAGGAGTACGGAGTGGCCTAATCATAGATGTTACTCTTTTCTGTATAACAATGTCAAGTCTATTAACATGTAACATTTGGAAACAACAGATTCATTATTCTAGTTGATGACGTAAAAACGATGCGAAATAACAGATGCTCCAATGGAAACCGGACTTCCTTGAATTGATAAAATCTTGCTGCAAAACACAAAGTACAATCAAACATATCAAAAATGTTTTGGTTGAAGCTTGATGCCATGAAATATTATGTGAAAATGTACTATGCTTGTCTCGATAGAAACGTGTTTGATTTTGTCTTTGCATTTGCACATTTGCTCAACATTAATGGGTAAAATTAAACTTTCATGTACCTCGACTCAATGTGTTACCACATCCAGTAACGTTGATGCATATAGAGTTCTACGCAAGAGGTCCCAATGAGGTATGCAGTAGGACTCTTTCACCTTGTCAACACAGCAGTGAAAATTCGAGGCATACAAAATAGACAGAAGATGAGAAATCAATGACAGGCAATACAAACTGAACATTGGGCTACATCATATATTACAATTTATATAATAGTTTTGATACCTATACAATTACATAAATTGTACTTACAAAAAAAAATAACACAAATGGGAGGAAGGAAAAGATTAATATTTAGTTTTTTCACGTCATAAAAATAGTTTTAGATGAAAATACAAAGTGTTTGGTCTGCTTTCGGTTGAAAATTAGAATTTTGCTTATTTACGGAAAATGCTTCAAACATGGAAAGAACAAAGTACGGATGTTTTTATTTGCAATTATAATTTTGTTCGCAATCGAACTAAAATCAAAACTAAAAAACAATTTCGATTAATCTCTCACACTGGTGTTTAAAGATAACATAAAAGTCGATGAGTTAAATGAATATAAAGGCCAACCTTTCAAGATTGTTTTGAAAATCAAATTGAAAAAAAAAATAATATGAAGCAAACGCATTAAGGGGGGGGGGTACAGTGGTCAACAGTCTGATTTTCAACGTCGATTTTCAACCATTTCCGCAATACCAGCCCAGATGGATGATATACCACCACGAAGCCCATGACTCAAAGTTTTGGAAAAGACTTCAGTAGTGACTTTACGTCCATTATCAAGGTCAAATTACGTCAATAAACTACTTCGAAAAATTTACACCTTTTTCGCCGAAACCTTAACATTTTATGATGTTCGAACGATTCGCCTGTTTTCAAATTTTGACAGATTGTAGGCTTGATACTTTATATTGAATTACAAATAATATTTTATAAATGTGTTGTGTTGATTTTGAATGATAATGTAACAAACCCGCGTTGTTTTGCCCGAAAAACCAGGCGTGAATTATGACTCTGAGTTCGCCCTGTTTGAGCTGTGAATAGCCTGATTTTAGTATCTACATTATCTACATTTTGTCTGATATACGCATTCGCATAATTTACTTACAAATCGAGCATTCCAATGAGGCAAAAATTGCAATTTTTCTGTAAACAAAAGAAAAATACGGCATTCTAATGTTTATGTTTTAGATTTTAGTTCACGATCTCAACAATGCCTTGGAAGCTCAGCGGTAGAGCGCTCGCTTCGTAATGCATGACTAACTCCTGCCATAATCGATGGTTCGAGTCCCCGCAAAGGCAGTGGAAACTATTTATCTTTTCATGATAGAAAAATAGTTAGGATTCACATTTTCATGAGCATGTGGATTCCTCGTACCCTTAAGCTATATAGTCCATTTAATAGATGATCTGTAATGAGATACAGTTTCGGCTTCTAAAAAGGACAAATGTCATTATTGAGTGGGCCCTCCTAGAACCCTTGCAGTAGTTCTGTATAATAACGGCGAATGCTACATTTGAAGGTACAATGAGATATCTGCGTCAGTGCCTTTCTTCACTATTCTTACTGTAAAAATTTTCAATTTTATCCTTATATGCCATCCTTTGGGAAGCAAATACATATCACAAATCAATGGTGAAAACCAAATTATACAAACATCTTAATTTTATCGCAACATAAATGCGTTATGCTATTTGTACTCAGTAAGCCAATTGTATCTTTTACAATTATCAATCTTCACAGATAAATTGACGGTTGCTAGACAACAAGCTTATACCATTTGTATGTCTCTTTCATTTTAATCACTTTATCTTCATCCTCTAATTATTTTTTTCTTTTACAATGGCTTACTACCCATCTGCATTCTCATAGCACCTAACCCTTTTAACCCTGTTTTGCTTTAAGAATAAGGTTACATTAAACGAAAATGTTATCTTTGAAAATAAGTAGGTGTCTCTGTTGAAAGTTTATTAAATTTATTTTACTACAATAACAAGAAATTTATGATTTGGTGCTTTTATCAAGGTCAAGATCAGTTTTAATTTTTTTTGATTCACGTGATATATAGCACAAACAGCAAATATCACAACAATTCACTAAAGAATAATTTTGGAAATCTTGTCATATTCGATACTTAACCATTCCAAGACCTAAAAATAAAACAATATAATCAGCTTACACTACTTTTGCAACCAACCACCATATGAATATCTTAATACTTATTTTGTAAGTGTAATCATTCTTTTTGGTAATATGAATCATTCAAAGCACATTATATGCATCACTCCAAAAGATAAAATCCTCAAACAACAATTTGTTAATTTTATTCTTCAACGTCAGTGTTAGTTTAATAAAAACAAACATAATAGGTCACAAACACCTTTTTTTCGTGAAAATAACACTGTTTTTGTAAAAACATCTTTGCCAAATTGGGTTACAGTTCAAGGGTAAGGTTTATTTTTCAGATGAAATATTGGCTTGACATGGTTGTTTTTACATTTCTTTAATAGTCTTGTTATCAATGTGTTCTATAAAATACAAATTTTTTCGTAGCCTATCATCATTAGAAACATGGTAGCGTCAATAATATCGGTTTGTTTGAGCTCGCGTAAATAAAAAAAACATTTATCTTGGGCGATTTTTTTCAGGGGGGGGGGCTGAGTTGGTCATCATGCTTGGGTGAGATAAATTACTTGGTGCTGACCATTGTGGGGCGAATTGATTTCAGAATGATCAACCAAGGTTGGGTGATTGCATCTTGGGTTTAATGGTCATTTAGTAGTGGCATAACCTTGGTCTCATAATTATTTCTTTAAGTTGGATCCTGGTACAGTCCAACCTTTGCCAATTTTTTATCTGGTTTGCAAGTATGACAATTCTTAAATATGGGCAGTCATTGTTTTCATTTTGCAACTTTTCATGATTGAAAAAGTTATAGGTTAAAGCATTATTGCATTTATGTGAAAGCCGTAATTCAAATCAAAAATTTTGACTATATAAAAAAGAAAAACAAAGTGGTCAGATTGAGATAAGCCCGTCTGACCTTTGCCAATTTGGATCTGGTTGGCCGTTATAAGTAGAATGTATGAAAGCTAAGTCTAGTTTTATTTGGCTAGACTACGTAGGGATGTCTTTCCGCGAAACTTCAATGAGTAATAAATATCAAGATTTAAGTATCGTTAGATTGTCACACAAAGCCTAGTTTTTTAATCCTGGCTAGGCCAAGACGGAACTTTCTGTCCGCAAAATTTTAAAATATCGACTGGTTCCAAATTTTGACAATCTCGATAAATTCAAGCTAAACCTAGTTTATTATGTCTAGGTTGCGCTAGGGCGTCTCCCCTCAAATAATGCATAAATTAATGATACTTGTGATAATTATTGAATATTTAAGTGCATTTATAAAATATGCCAAAGAAGGCATTGATGGAAATATTAGCAAAAAGTAAAAGAGAGAATACACTTTCGAGAAAGTTCTGGTTTAAGCCGACATGACCAGCAACCAATCCCACAGTTTTGTTGTCGTTATTGCGCATGAGTCCTCGAGATAATTATTTTGAGTACTAGACTGAATCTGCATAGTTATATTAATATTCCAGTCATTAAAAAAGTAATTTCTTAATCACTTAAATATTTCACTTTTAATTTCTCAAAACTAATTTGAAAGAGAGTAATGTGTATATGAGCTGCAAAATGTGTTGTATTATATAATGAAACTCCAGAAAAGGAGTTGATGCGACAGGTGCTAAAAAGTATAAATCTAAGTTACCGTGAAAGGAAGATAAACGCCAGCGGGTCTATGTCGAGCCATCCATTAAAACTGTGCTGGAGCATTATATATGTTTCCTC
>JXSR01S049147.1:65553-80343 GCA_000969725.1 Ophiothrix spiculata
CAAATTCAAATTGAAGATATTGGCTGCCACATTAAAGCACATATTTTTTCATAACCCCTGTAAAGTTTCACGCCCATTTTATGTTATATTGAAGAGATATATTCAAAATAGTGCTGAAATACTGGACATTTTGTTTAAAAAATAAATATAGGTTTCTATGCGTCAGTCTCAGACACTTTTTTGCCTACAGCATTAATTTAGCTCAAGGTATACAAAAGAAACTTGATGACCCTTTATTCAAACATAGAAAAGATATATGTTAAATTTGTCATCTGTTCGTAATACCTACCTTTAATATAATTTGATCAATAATGCACAGAGGAAAAAAACAAGAAATAGGTAGTCCATCACTTTTCCCAAACCACCTGTTATGTTTTGTATATCCTAGAAAAAGAGGACACGCTTGCTATTCAAAACGGAAATTTGGGTCGAAATGTTAAAAGCTTTCCCGCTAAACATTTTCCCTCAAAATGGCACACAACTATGGAGAAAATGTAAATATACATTCTAGTAACTATTTTTAATCAGACCGAACGAGTTTTAAGTTGTAACTAACGTTTTAAGTGGGTCAATTTGGCAATGTTTAGATGACATATTTATTTGAAATAACTCATTTGGTTAATAAAAATTTCTTGACACAATTTGATAACAAGGGACTGTTCACAAACACTTGTCAAGGGGGCGGCTGATTCATATAAAAATAGCGCAAACATATTTCATGCATGTCCCTTCCCAGTTCCTTTTGGACCTCAACATTTTTCGAGGCTCCTTTTTGGCAAAGAAAATAGGCGTCAACCCCACATAAATCGTATAGACTCATTATTCAGGGGTTAAATTAGTGTCTGGTTTTTTTCGCCCCCTCCCCCTTTCAGATTTAAAAAAAATCAGGCCCCTCCCCCTTGATTTGCATTACCCTTCCCTTAGACGTTCTTGTGAACGGTCCCTTAAAGAGATCAAAGTGGTTAAATAAATAGAACAAAATTATAAATTGTATGTACGATTGAGAACCTGAGGACATAATTTAATGATATCAAAAAAGAGTAAATAAGTTAATAAAGTAAAGCAGAAAGATGACCTACATATATACTCGTATGTGCGAGTTAATTATAAAACAAGCTATTCTCGAGGGTTTTTTTTTTTTGGGGGGGGGGTAGTGTCTTTTAATAACGGATTATTCCACACAGAAGGTAAATTACAAACAACAGCCATGAAAAACAAATGTTCAAAAAATTTAAAAAAAATTCAAACAAAACTCGAGACATATCCGTTTACAGTATGACATGATATATAGCAATTGAATAATGTGCCATCATGGCCATATACCTCTTTAATCTTCACTATAAATCACACTGTATCAGACGATATGCAAATATAGAAAGCCGCCATTAACCACATTTGGATGAGGAGTGCACGCAAAAAGGAAAAGAAAAAACAGGCTATCCGTCACTTTGACAAAAACATCAGTCATTTTACGTAAGTCATGTGAAAGAGGAAATGCGCTTGCTATTCAAAACGGAAATTGAGGTCGAAAGTTTAAAAGCTTTCCCGCGAAATACTTTCCTCCAAAATGGCAGACGAATAGCAAATGTATTCTAACAGACATTTTATCAAAGCGAATGTCAACTCTTTAATTCGTTATTACTATTATAAGTGGAGCAATTTGGCAATAGTTGGATGACATGATCATTTGATGATTGATTGAGAACTCTGTGACAGACCTTGCTTAATACAGATATAGCATGAATTGTTTACGTGCAAGTAAATTGTAAATTAGCTGTTAAGGAGTAAATATTTGACTTAATGTGTCTTAATGCTCTTAATCTAATTATTAAATGTTCCCAAATATTTCGGGCTTCAAAAATTGAGTCTATATATAACCATATTACATTTCTTTAATCCTCTCCAAAGTACAAGTCTAATTATAAAGAGTATTACACTTTATTAAGCTTACTGAAATGAACATCTATACCGAGTATCAGTATTCAAATAAAGAAACGAATTAACCCGCGTCCTAGTTTTGTTGCTAAGATCGATAATTACATACGAGCTAAATTCCCAGACATCTAGATTAAGAAAGAAGTGTCTTACAGCCTTTTATAATACTCTCAAAAATGTTCGTATGCAAATTTAGAAGTAGACGACTCGATAATCAAGACATCAAAAAATCAAAAATACCAAACTTTAAATTATTTTCGAAGGAAAACTTTAAGGGGTAGTACATTAGTGGCACATCTTTATCTGGTAGAATTGGTCAATTACATCCTTGTTATGCCTATTTAAACAAACAGCAACAAAAGACAACCGACATAATACAAACAGTAAAACTCAAGCCCGTTGAAATAAATCGGAAACATAATTGAGGCGCACATAATTCGCCCTTACAAATTATGTCATATTGGCTGCTGACTGGATAATGTTGCATACAACGAACAACACACATTTCTGTCAGCAGGGATATAATTGAATCTGACATGTTTGAAATATTATGAACGAGTGTTGATGCTGTATTTCCGCAAGGTGGTTGATAATTAAGTTACATGCATGTATATCGTCTTGAAAATCAAACAAATGTCCTGCATTTTCAAAAACAGGACCTCGAATTTAAAACTGTAAGTTTTACTGTAAGTATAACATACAAGTGGATATTTGGATTTAGAGAAAATCTACTGGATACAAACCAGGTTAGGGATAACATTTAAATATTCATAGAGAAATGAGGCACATGGTTTCATACCAGACTTCGAAGGAAGACTAAGGAATTTTACACTGTACCCAGTTCAATTTCATTTTTTTGACCAGGAGCAATATTATTACCCTTCCGGCTTCTAATCTAAGATATTAACACTTTCCATTTTTTTTACGTGAGTTAGCAAGTAAACCATTATTCTTTTTTATAACATTTTTGCTCTATTTATATTTACTTATCTTAAAGATAGATTCAAGTGTAGAAACTAATCAGAATTCTTGATACAATTGCTTTCTGTGAAATAAATATGTTTAAATAATGATGTAACTCTCGTATAGTTTCGGAGAGTCACATACTTAAATTAATTAATCTAAAATCTAAAATTCTATTATTAATCAACAAGTCACAACATAGTAAAGATAAACATTATATATACGCATGGACAATTCTGAGTTTTTTACTTGTTTAATATTTTTTGCTTGATTTGATTTGTTTATAATGTAGTGTTAATCCTTTATGCATTTTGAAACAATGCATTTCTAAGTCATACACTCGACAACGCATCTATTGTTATGTCAATCGTTTGTTAAGAGTCCTAACATTTGACATTAGCAGAGCTGAATGCATTGCCATCAAACATTGAACAATGAAGTTCATGTGCCACCCATCCCAGTACCTCTCAACACTTATTGTGATCTTTCATCGCATAGAGTGTCACACAAATTTAATTGAGCAGGAGTATTTATCACCATTCTGATCTTAGTTAAAACCACTTTCCATAAACTTGCTCCGTTGAAATAAATCGCAAATATAACTGAGACCCACATTAATCGCCCGTACAATGTCATAATGGCTGCTGACTGGATAATGTTGCATATGCACTGTTGTTTGAACCCATTAGAAATAGGGACATTCTATTTCTAAGTGTCAAAATAGATGGCGCTATTCATAAAAATTCATTTTTGGATGTGGAAGAGATATGCTGGTGTGTACTACCGAAATTAGATATGTAAATGAAGCATATGACCTCAAGAAAATTTAATTTATAATTTTTAACCAAAATCTTCACAGATCAAACGACATAATCGATAATCAAATATAATCAATAATTTGAAATATGTATAGCGCCCTCTTTTTTGCACAATTCTAAATTTACAAAAAATACCAATAAATGAGCTCAAAATTAACAAAATTTCATCCAAAATGATATAAAATTTTTAGAATGAGTTCAAAACTTTAGTATGCAACACATTCCAGCTATTTATACTGCTTTCTCAACGTTCTGTGAAGAAAAAAATGAATTTTGGGTTAAAAATTAATAAATGTCCACTTCAAACAACAGTGTATGAACAACACACATATCTGTCAGCAGGTATAGAATTGAATTTGACATGTTTGAAATATTATGAACGAGTGTTGATGCTGTATTTCCGCAAGGTGGTAAATAATTAAGTTACATGCATGTATATCGTCCTGAAAATCAAATAAATGTCCCCGGGGCCGCTCGAAGAAAAAGGTGGTACGCATGCTCGTCAGAGCACCTCAAAATCGGACCCTAAGTGTCGAAACCATGTACAGCAAATTCCATCCCTTAATGTCGTAAAATGTTCAAAATCATACCCCTAACCGTCGCGATGTCGTAATGCACTAAAATCGACCCCTAAATGTCGCAATGGACATTTGACCCATTAATGGCGTAACACACTGAAATGGACCCTTAACGGAGTAACAATGTCCTTTTTTCTGCCATAAAAAACAAAAATAATACATTGGAAGCGTTTTCTGTAGTTATTTCTTGGAATTTTAGAATAGTTGGCAAAAAAGTGACCCCAAAGTAGAAGATATCGTAAAATGGCGACCCTTAATGTTGGAAGTTACCCTGAAAAGGCACCCCTTTTTTTAAAGACGTCGACGACGCCAAAGGGGCAAAATCCGTTTTGACGTTTTTTCTGACGAGCATGCGTACCATCTTTATCTTTGAGCGCACCTCCCCCCCCCTCTCCCGGGTAAATGTCCTGCATTTTCAAAAGCAGTACCTCGAATATAAAAACTGTAAGTATAAAATGCAACTTGAAGGAGATATTTGGATTTAGAGAAAATCTACTTGATACAAACCAGGTTAGGAATAACATTTAAATAATCATAGAGAATTGAGGCACGTGGTTTCATACCAGACTTCGAAGGAAGACTAAGTTGCAGTGACTGTACCCAGTTCGACTTCATTTTATTAGACCAGGAGCAATATTATTACCCTTCCGGCTTCTAATCTACGTACACTGCAAAAAAGTTGGGCAAAAATCTATCCCTCCAAACTGTTGGGCAAACTAAAAAAGCACCATAGATCAGACAATTTTGCGAAAAATGTGTATCGATTTGATCCCACAGATGGCAAATGGACTTGCGTTTCCGCTCAAATAGTTTAGCCCAACATTAAATGTAGGGATGTGTGCCCAACAGTGTTATTTGTGTTTTGTCCAACGTTTGGAGGGATGTATACTTCATCAACGTTGGGCGAAATCATCCTCAAATTGCCCAACTTTCTTGCAGTGTACAATCACTTTTTTCCTTGATTGTAGGATATTAACACTTTCTATATTTTTTCTTTACGTGAGTTACTCTAAAATACGTCAAGTATTCAAAATTTCAGTAAGTAAACCATTATTCTTTTTATTTACTTATCTTAAAGATAGATTCAAGTGTGGAAACTAATCAGAATTCTTGATACAATTGCTTTCTGTGAAATAAATATGTTTAAATAATGATGTAATTCTCGTATAGATTCGGAGAGTTACATACTTAAATTAATTAATCTAAAATCTAAAATTCTGTTATTTATCGACCCAATCACAACATAGTAAAGATAAACATTATATATACACATGGGACATTCTGAGATTTTCATTTGTTTAATTTTGTTTGCTTGATTTGATTTGTTTATATATAGTGTAGTGCTCATCCTTTATGCATTTTGAAACAATGCATTTCTAAGTCATACACTCGACAACGCATCTATTGTAATGTCAATCGTTTGTAAAGGGTCCTAACATTTGACATTAGCTGAGCTGTATGCATCGCCATCAAACATTGCGTAATGGAGTTCATGTGCCACCCATCCGTGTACCTCTCCAGACTTGTTGCTTCAACGTTGACATGAAATACAATATACAATAGAAACATGCAGCTCATTTCATTACTTAGAGGTGTAAAGGTAAAAATTGTTATAAATGTTAATTATACCTACAATTTCCAATTCTGAATTAGAATAAAATACTATTATACGTTAGTTTGACATGCGGTGCAACCCTGAAGCAATCTCAATTCGTAATCAAAATTTCAGATCAATATTATTATAAATTAAGTGTAATTAACAACGTAATCAATATCGACATTGCCTTTCCTCAATCTTCATAATATTTCAAAGTGCTATGTATTGCCTGGTCATGTAATGGTTATATGTCTTTTAAACAATTGTTGATACCTAATTTAATATAAAAAAAAACATATTTCAGAAATATAATATATAGAGTGCCATCATTGATTTATAATTAAATATTATGTTCTAGGTACTACCGTATTTTACAATATACTGTATTTGAAGAAACACGTTTTAAATGTATGCCATTTTTAAATAAAAAATGTACGTTTCTTTATATAGAAAAACTTCCCCTCCTAGAAAAAAGTATTTGATTGAAATATTTTGTTAGATAACTATTTTTTGAAGAAAGTATTTTGTAAACTATATTATTGGTGATGCACGAATACTCTGATTCCCTTGCTTTTGACTATACAAGCACATCAGATGCGTATCCAGGGGGAGTTCATGTGCCACCCATTCCAGTACCTCTCCAGACTTGTTGCTTCAACGTTGACATGAAATACAATATACAGAAACATGCAGTTCGTTCCATTACTCAGAGGCGTAAAGGTGAAACTTGAAATCATTGTTGATTATACCTACAATTTCAAATTCTGAATTATAATAAAATACTATTATACGTTAGTTTGACATGCGGTGCAACCCTGAATTCATCTCGATTCTTAATCAAAATGTCAAATCAATATTATTATAAATTAAGTTAAAGGAACAACATAGTCAATATCGATATTGCCTTTCCTCAATCCTCATAATATATTTTCCAAAGTTTTACACATATTATCTGATCATGTAGATGATATATGTCTTTTAAACAAGTGTTGATGCCTAATTCAATAAAAAAAATACCATATTTCAGAAACATAATAGAGTATCAGCATTGATTTATGCTTAGATATTATATTGGTAATACCGTATTTTTCGTATGAAAAACCACATTATCAATGTATATTAGGGCATATGTTATAATCAACAAAGTGTGTTCTTTAAATGAAATAACTTCCCCTGCTAGAAAAACAGTATTTGATTAAAAAATATTTTTGCAAAACTATTTTTGAAGAAAGTATTTGTGTAAACTATTGTTAACATTTAGATGCACAAATAATCTGATTCCCTTGCATTTGACTACGCAAGAACATCTTTAATCATGTACATAACTGACCCATATATTTTTATATAATATCCAAATAAAAAAATCACTATGGATATCCAGAATGTCATTGACCTCGTTTGAAAAGCACCCGAATCACATGTTTTCCCTCAAACTGACGACAAACACTCTGACGTCATCGAGAAAACTCACACAAAAAGAGAGCAAAACAAAAACACAATTAAGCAGGTAGTTTGACAGAGAAATGCATGTTTTCAACTTTCAAGTACATTTGGAAATATACAGTTGATCATTGAATAAGTTGCTTGGTAAACGTTGTATCTGACATGCTTTTGTAATGGAAGTTTCAGAACCTGATAGTATAGATCACTTTTAAGAATGCAAACGGGGAAACCGGATATTTCAGGTGTTTAATAATTCAGATAAAAGTAATTGAGTGGGATGCCAGTGGAGGCCTTGTGTTCACCTTACAATCAGGATCTTTTGGTATATATACTTTAGTTTTATTTACTATCGCACTAGTATTGTTTTAGTTTTATTAATGCACTAGTATTTGGTAGTTAATGAGAAAAAAATATTTTAATTTGTTGGAATGCAAACCTCCTACCCACGACTTTGTAACGTATTTTGATTTTGAAGATTTGTCCTTTTTATATCCGACATTTCTTAATAAAATATTTGAATAATTTACAAATTGTATATATTTTAATTAAATCATTTTTTTAAAGTATATTTATATATACTTTGTTCATGTTTTATTTGCACTGCTCATGTCAAGTACATAACACATTAAAAGGCAAGAGACTGAAAATTTGGTATTGGGTTAAGGCGTATTTCCAGCATTTTCAAAGTAACATACACTGCAGTAAATTGCTTATTTCAAAGGAAAATGGTTTCACCATATATATATTTACTAATCGTCTACATATGAACATGTTTAATGCCCGGGTTTAATGCATAATTAGAGGAAAAACAACCATGGGCTATTTAATTAATGCTATTTTATACTAACAATTTACACAACTAACCGCGGTACTCGTATCGTAAGTATTTCGAAACATTCCAATTATAATAGTGTCATTTTCTTATATAGGGGCTCGACCCGTAAATGTTGCGTGCCTCACAACATTCACGTTATTTGCCACCTGTCCCAGTACCTCAACCAACCTGTTGCTTTTACATTGACATGTAATAGAAAACATCGTAGAAACATGCATCTCGTTCCGTGTTTTAGCATTGCTGGGAGGTACCGTAGTTAAAAACTGGCAGCCTTGTATTTGCTGTATTGAACTATTTCGCATATTACTATACTCTTATAAAGTAACTTGATAAAATTCATATTTCTTTATTAGTCTTTTATTGTGAATTCAACTCAGTTTTATTAACAAGTGTTACAATATAATTTCGATTATTACTATTATTATTATTATTAATACTATTTAGATCATGTAATTCTATTTGAAACCTTTCGTATGATACGCATAGATCATTTTTACTAACACATTTAAATCTATGATGAGCATTTAGATTACCAGGAATAAGTAGATCACAGGTTGAATATCCAATGATTTTTCTTGCTTTCTTATGATAATTCCCAAGTAATTTTTTTTCAATCACTTATACCATTTGCTTCAGTATCAAATGTGTGATAATTTAAGATCTATTAAATAGTAAAACAGGATATCAAGATGGATCTCAACTTCGGAAACCAAACTCTGTTCTCTTCAAATGAGGGGTGCGCTGGCAAAATGAGAGTAAAGTCGCAAATATCAAAATTGAGTTTATGAAATATTTTAATTTTCTATAATCTCAGCTTTTGAACTATATATAATATGTCACACTTTCTTTCTCTATTCTTCTTTTAGAGATCTAAATCCAAAGCAGTCCACTGAATATGTTGCAATAATATTTAGCTGCAAATCTATGATATCAAAGATACTGATTTCTACAGTGTATAATACCAACATGCAATCAATTAACCTTGAATAATTGCACTTCCCGGCAAAGTTGACCTTCAAAACATTAGGTATAGGTAAACACTTATGCATTAATGCGTTTAAGGGGTCTGTCACACATCACGAAACGTACGAATAACGAACTAATAACGTACACGGGTCATTGAAATACATGTAATCGATTACCAAACCAGTGTACGTTATTCGTGCGGTACGGTGATGTGTGTCATGGCCTTAATGTCAAAAAACTAAGTTTGACTTTTTCGAACTATTTTTACTTTAGATGCCATTTATTCAACAACAACAAAACCAAATGCCAGAACAGCCCACAAATGTTTACTAATTCATCCTCTTCGTTATGCTTAATCTGTTCCGTGGTAATTCGATAACAAGTAGATGTCGTTAGTAATGAGTTTTCCTCACAACTGTAAATACGGTATATGTTCACCAATTTGCTATTAAAACAACATTTAGTCTATGAGGGGTAATTTAAAACAGCTATCACGCCATTTTGCTATTAAAACTTCAAATCAGAAATGTATTACCTATATTTAAAAAACAAAAACATCTCAATTTTATGTGCCATAATAATTGTAATATATCTGAGGGGTTTCACAATGTATAGTTACATGAAAGAACAAGAAAACATTTCTATCATATTATACACTTTGTGTAAAATTCTCAAGAACGGTAACACAAATATGATGTTTTCACCCCAAGCTTGATGCAATAAATCGCAAACATAATTGAGGCCCACATAACCCGCCCGTACAATAATGGCTGTTGACTACATAATGTTACATACATCGAAGAACACACATCACAGTCAGCAGGAATAGAATCGAATTTGACATGTTTGCAAATTTTTTGAACGCGTGTTGACGCTGTATATCCGCAAGGTGGTTGATGATTTAATGATATTCACCTTGCGAAACCCTATACATACTACCAACGAAGTTTGCTTGTTTGTTCTAATATAGGTAGAAGAATATATAGAAGTAGATATGGGAAATGTTTGAAATTCAACAGGTTAGCTTTAATGTGTGTCTCACAACGTACATGTAATTTGCCACCTGTCCCGGTACCTCAACAAGCCTGTTGCTTTTGCATTGACATGTAATAGAAGACATCGTTGAAACATGCATCTCGTTCCGTGTTTCAGCATTGCTTAGAGAGGTACCGTAGTTAAAAACTGGCAGCCTTGTATTTGCTGTATTGAACTATTTCGCATACTATTCTTATATGCTTTAAATGCTCTTTTTATATATTTCAAGTTTTAAGGCCTATGGCAGCTTGGATGTAAATATTTAATGCATATTGCATTCCCAATTTAATAAGCACAACTTCGGCCTTATTATCCTTATAGTAACTTGATAAAATTTATATGTGTTTATTAGTCTTTTATTATGAATTATGAAAGTGTTACAATATAGGCCTAATGTTATCTATTGCGATACTATTTAGATCATGTAATTCTATTTGAAACCTTTCGTATGTTACGCATATCATTTTTATTAACACATTTAAATCTATGATGAACATTTAGATTACCAGGAATAAGTATATAGATCGCAGGTTGAATATCCAATGATTTTTCTTCCTTTTTATGATAATTCCCAAGTATTTTTCAATCACTTATACCATTTGCTTCAGTATTAAATATGTGATTATATAAGATCTTAATAATAGTAAAACAGGATATTAAGATAGATCTCAACATCGGAAACCAAACTCCGTTCTCTTCATATGAGGGGTGCTCTGGCAAAATGAGAGGAAAGTCGCAAATTTCAAAATTGAGTTTATGACATATATTAATTCTCAGCTTTTGAACGATATATAATATGTCATACTTTCTTTCTCTATTCTTCATTTAGAGATCAAAATCCAAAGCAGTCCACTGAATATGTTGCAAAAATATTTATATAGCTGTAAATCGATTTTAAAGATACTGATTACTACAGTGTATAATAGCAACATGCAATCAATTAACCTTGAATAATTACACTTCCCGGCAAAGTTGACCTGCAAAACATTAGGTATATGTAAACTCTTATACATTAACGCGTTTTATGTCAAAAAACTAAATTTGACTTTTTCGAAGCATTTTTACTTTAGATGCCATTTATTCAAAAGAAAATTTGCCAGAGCAACCGACAAATGTTTACTAATTCATCCTCTTCGTTATGCTTAATCTGTTCCGTGGTAATTCGATA
This sequence comes from Ophiothrix spiculata, assembly GCA_000969725.1. Classification (NCBI taxonomy): domain Eukaryota; kingdom Metazoa; phylum Echinodermata; class Ophiuroidea; order Amphilepidida; family Ophiotrichidae; genus Ophiothrix; species Ophiothrix spiculata. The sequence continues at coordinate 76,892 of JXSR01S049147.1, forward strand.
ACAAGTAGAAGTCGTTAGTAATGAGTTCTCCTCGCAACTGCGAATGTGTGTTCAACAGTTTGCTATTAAAACAACATTAAGTCTATAAAGGGTAATTTAAAACAGCTATCACGCCATTTTGCTATCAAAACTTCAAATCGGAAATTTATTACTAGTATATTTAAAAAAAAGATACATTTCAATTTCATGTGCCACAATAATTGTTATATATCTGTTTTGTTTTGTTTTTTCTCATTCAAATGAGAAACAGGCTATTGTGAAAAAACATGTTTGTAATTATTTAACAAAGTATTACAATCATATAGTTACATGAAAGAAAAAGAAAACATGTCTATCATATCATTCACTTTGTGTTATATTCTAAAGAACGTAAACACAAATCTGATGTTTTCACCCCGAGCTAGATGCAATAAATTCGCAAACATAATTGAGGCCCACATACCCACATAACCCACCCGTACAATAATGGCTGTTGACTAGATAATGTTATATACAGCGAAGAACACACATCGCAGTCAGCAGGTATAGAATCGAATTTGACATGTTTGATATATTTTGAACGCGTGTTGACGCTGTGTATCCGCAAGGTGGTTGATAAATTAATGATATTCACCTTGCGAAACCCTATAAATACTAGCAACGAAGTTCTTGTTTATTCTAATATAGGTAGAAGCATATATAGAAGTAGATATGGGAAATGTTTAAAATTCAACAGGTTAGCTTTAACATTTGAAAAAGACTATTATCTAACAAATAATATACTTAAATTCTCTACAGGTTTGAAATAACAAATATAAAAATGGACATATTGAAATCATATAATTAACTTCGTCGAGGAGCACTGAATTTTGATTTATAAAATTTTCCATAAACTTGCTTTAAATAATCAAAACGAAATTTAAATAATTTTCCTTTTAATCTCCATCTTCTCGATTAAAAAAAACATTAAAGCAATAATTGTACTTACTAATCAGAATTACATAATTAATTATACGTTGTAAAATAGCACCATTTAAAACAAAAGAGTTTCACGTTTAATTCTAAGCATATATTAGTGAACTGTTATGGAACCTGAAATGATTCCTTTGATATTTTTAACCCTTATTCATATGTAACGATCACGAAAGTCGTAAGTTAAAGTAAGCCTTTTATATGATACGTACTTTGGTCAAAGGACTTTAATTTGTTCAATTGCTCGCATAAACTGTAAACAAAAACAGGCCGTCGTTAACATTTTGAGGGGGTTTGTTTAAACCCATACTGTAGTTTGTTACAAATATAACAATATCTTATTAGGAATTACCTTATTCCATTTGCGGGTAATTTGAATCATGAACTTGCAATGTGTATGCTATAGAATGCACTAAAGTGATGTCAGTGTACTACAAGGGCCTCTGACCTAAGATGCAAATTTCCAGTGTGCCTCACTGCGCGTAATGCATGTGATGTGATTTTCTCCCCACCCAGTGTGCCTCAATACGCATAATGCTTGTGATGTGATCTGCTTCCCACCCCAGAACCTCCGCGGACCTGTTGCTCCATACGTTTCTGTGTACTAGTAATATAAGAAAGTGTCGAAACATGCAGCTCGTTCCGTTCATTAGAATTGCTTAAAGAGGTCTACAATAATTGAAGAGAATTAATTGGTAATGTATTATTGCCTCCCTGTTAATTGCGAATTTTGTTTTCATTAAAGCAATACTATAAAGTGTAAAAAATGAAGCGCCCCCTGTCACCCATGACTTTTCATTTTTGGGGCTTATTGGGTTTGTTTTGGGTAGATATGAATACCCTCAAAACGATTCGGTTCAAAGATGCTTACTTCTTCTGTTATGGCTATTCGTTTAATTAAATTCGGGATCCCGAATTTAATTCCACATGTATTAGTATAGGAAAGTATTCATATGCATTTTATCCAATTTTGGTGGTTAAACATTTTTTTTTTTCACAAAATATATAAACTTGAAAACGTTTTTAGATAGTCACATTCCTCCATTTTATGCTGTTTTTACTATAAACCATTTTTGATCAAAATCTTATAGTATTGCTTTAAATAGAAATTATTTAGATATTTTTTAAACATGTCATCTGTGTTAACGAGAAAAACAAAAACTGATGTTTACAGGCAGATGTCTACTTAATCCGATTCCCATGTTATTTACCACGCAAACACATCGATAGTCATAAGCATTGCTGACCGATATCTTATCTTGAGAAGCAGTATGGATATATAATGTCATTGACCGCGTTCAAAAAACAGAATATCCACATATTTTCCTTACAATGACGACAAATACTGAGACGTCATCAAGAGTGCTAATGTGTGCATCTCAGGTATAGGGGAAAAATTGATCGTTGATTCATAGAGTAGGGAAATCGTCTGAATTTCTATAGGATTAAGTACGAGCCGGAAATTGCAGATTTATTACAATATTCAAAAATGAATAAACCGGATATTCCAGATCTGATTAGATAAGAGTCATTTAAAGTAATTGTCGGTGGGGACTTTTGGGCAATCTACACAGAGTACAGATCATATCCAGATACATGCGCATCTCTGAGATTCAGATCTGGGATCCAAATCTCCCACATGTGCGCACACATGTACATGTCATACGGTATATGTTAACAAGAAAAACATAAACCGATGTTTACAGGCAGATGTCTACTTAATCCGATTCCCAGGTTATGTACCACGCAAACACATCTATAGTCATGAGCATTACTGACCGATATCTTATCTTGAAACCCAGTATGGAAGTCTAATGTCGTTGACCGCGTTAAAAAACGGCATCTCCACATATTTTCCTTAAAATGACGACAAACACTATGACGTCATTAAGAGCACTTACACCCTGCTATATGTTAACCCTCTCGGGACTGGGCCCCTTAAAATCCTGTACACAACTATACTAGCCACTTTTTCCAAGAATCAAATTGCCAACTATTCATCTGATGACATGTCGGAAAATTCACATTTTTGGTATGATGGAGGGGAGTAGCAAGATAACTTCTGTGGAGAGTTTTGGTTATGAGGCTTTGATCTAACATATTACCAAAGCTGAAATTTGTAGAATGTATAATAAATGAGAAATTGATAAAAATGTAAATAATAATTTTATTATTTCTATTTTCTCCTCCATTTCAGGTGAGTTGATATCTGCATGACCCAAGACCCACACCAATCAATTTCCAAACAAAGGGATGTGCAATTAGTTCAAGACCCAAACCGTGATGTCAGTGTACTACAAGGGCCTCTGACCTAAGATGCAAATTCACAAGGAACCTCACTGCGCATAATGCATGTGATGTGATTTACTTCCCATCTCAGAACCTCCGCAGACCTGTTGCTCCATACCTTTATGTGAAATATCAGACAGCGTTGAAACATACAGCTCGTTTTGTTCATTAGTATTTCTTGGAGAGATGTTTTACAATTGTAAAGAACAACC
>JXSR01S049147.1:96084-110097 GCA_000969725.1 Ophiothrix spiculata
TATCACGACCAAGTTCTTCAATATCGATCGCCAGAACTTAAAAATAAATTGCTCATTAAAAGCTCATTTGCATAGGCTCTAAGCGCTGACTGGGCTACGTTTTCAATTCAAGTTCCTTTTGCATCAATTACGTGATATTTATATTTCTAAATTTCATATGTATATTAATCCGAATATGCCTTAATAGGTCAGAGTTTATCGACAAAACATTTGTGGCATGAAACTTACATTCATGTCAATCGATATTTAGGAAAATGCTATTTGGCATTTATCTAATCCATTCAGAGCATACGGCCGAAACCATAGTCGGCCTCCAAACAAAATTTTCCCTACCAAACATTTGGTCGTGACGTCATTAAAAATTTGCCATCGAACTTAAAGTATGAACAGGTAACAAACATTTGGTCCAATGTATATGGCAATTCAATAACATGTGCAATCTGACGCGAAATTTCATTTGGTCTCAACTCGGTGGGTCACTCGTCATTTGACGTCACGACCAAATGTTTGGTAGCGAAAATTTTGTTTGGAGGCCGACTATGGTTTGGCCCTACCTAATTGTGAAATGACATTTTGGAATATGGTATTTTGGTGATGTTAAAAGATGCTATTGTTTCTTGTTTTAGTGTTTAATATTTTTGTGTGTTTTTGTTTTTAAGACAAAAGAAGGAAGACTATCCAAAAAAACGATAAACATAAAAAACGATTGAAGACGATGTTGAAGCTACACCATGACGACAAAATCTATAGTTTTCATGTCATGCATACGTAGGTAAATGTGATTGTTTGCTTGTTTGTTTGTTTGTTTGTTTGTATATTTATTTCTATAAATAAATTATTTAATGATTACTTCAATGTAACGAGGTCCTCTAATTTGTATATAATGAATCGAATGTATTAACTCTTGTTCATTTACACTTGTGACAGTATATCTAGCAAAGTGACGATAATCTCAGTCTGTGTAGCGTTTCTACTTGATGTACTAAAGTATATGAATTGCTGTTTTTCAACAGCACACTGTTGCACGCTTTATTATGTTTATATCATCTGCGAGGAAGATTTATTATTAACGACCTCTACCTGTCATCAAATTACCAACGAGCATATTAAGTATATCGGGGAAGGTTAATATATAAACAGTTGAAGACTGAATGCAACATGATATCGCTAGTCTGATGAAAACTTTTGAATATACTGTTTTAATGCTTTAAAAATTATTGAAATAGGTTTTCATGAAGCTGGTAAAAATGTAAACAAAATTGTCTCTGGGAAAAATCAAACCAACTTACTCCTCCTGAGGTATCCGAGGGGGGGGGGGAGTTGGACTTTGCAAAATAAATGGTGTTGGTTAAGGCTAACATGGTCAGATCATATTTAATGCCATATGAACACCCAGATGAATAATGCAGTGTGAACCCCAGTTAGCAAATCTTGAGCCAAATTTATGAGGGGTCATTAAATCATTGATGCTGGTTGGGTGTAATGTTATGTTTTTCAATGAAGGTGGCTATTGATAATCATTCAAGCGGCAAATTTACATTGCAGGGAAGTACAGTAGAGTTCATAAACAGTTCATACATGTTAAAAACCCACCCTCCACTCCCGTGTAAACCCTGGTTTATTTTTGAGTTTAGGGCCATCACATGTACTTCCTCAAAAGACATTGACAAAAAAGTGATGTCCATACGTTATACTCAAATTTATACATTGGAAAAAATACAGATGCCGTTGTCCAGAATATTCCATTTAAATATTCATTTGAATAAATTTAAGATCTTTATGTACAGACTTGGCTGTCTAACATCTGGAAAAATGTTAGATCTAGACTGTTTGTCAAACATCTGAGATGGTTCCAGATGGAAAGCCTCAAACATCAGTCTGTTCTGTCTGGGGGGTACATAGGTGTTCTATCACACATTGCCAAAAAACTATAATATGGTATATGACTATGATGAAAATAAGAAATAAATCTCGGTTAGCCAAAGCATGACCAACACCAACTTTGACATTTTCGTGCTGTTTTTTGTTTCCATAAGACAATCAGAAAAGACTAAAATAATCCACACATAAATGGCTAAATTTAATCTAAAAAGGGAAAATCTACAGACAGTGTTTCTAATTCCTAAATTACCAACTCTCATAATGAATTTACCAGTTGAAAGATCGAAACGACAGGATGTTCCTAAGAAGAAAAGTATTGAATATACAACTCCGTTAGAACCTTGTTTTTATACTTCATTTGCACACTTCCGTTTGTTCTAGAAAGACATCAGAGGAGATATCACATTTCTTTTGATTATGGTTTCATAATTAATCAAAGCACCTGGACTCTCTAGTTCAGTCCATCATGGACACCCAGATTCAACGAAATGCAATCTTCTTCATTCAATAAAATTTGGTTAAATTATGTATTAAAATTATATAACTTCGGATGTATTTTCGGAGGCAAGTCTGGCATTTTAATTTCTCGTTAATATTTGTTTACAATTTCAATTTAAAAAGTGTAATTTTTGGACACTATACTTATGTGAAAAACTAAATTTGTGTTTTAAACATAAGAATTCAAAGATTTTAAAAAACATATTATTCTGTTATCCTAAATATTCCAATATATATTGAGTGATTTAACCATTTACGGATTCAAAAATATACGTAAGCAAATATTAAATAATATAGTAAACATAGTCTGAAACACGTATATCATGCTAATGCTATAACACATTAAAATGTTGTAATAACAATTGCATCGTAAACAACCCAAGCATTTTAGTTAAACGAACAACTATTTCAAACGGCGCCCCAGATAAGCATAAAATATAACACTCGTATGTGTTATGCAAAGCGCTTTATTGCCTTGTATTTTCTCATTGAAATGTTTAGAGAACAGGGTTAGTTCTGTCATGGCTGTAAGGATTTCAGTGGCTTGTAATCTTTAAAGATATCTACAACAAGAGATGCTTCAACATATTTATTAACCACGTAAAAAAAATCATGAAATATGTTGAAGAAAATGTTATTTACGTGTGTTTTGCTTTACTGCTTTAGCGATTTGATTAATAAGATGTAACAATAAAGTTTTAAAGAAAAAATATCAATACACAAATGCAATATCTCTGTTTAAGCATTTTGCTTCATTCTAACAAAAGGTATGATCCACACGTGGCTAAAATTCCATTCATGAATCTCAGGTACATAAACATAAATTTCACTCGTATAGAAAAGCGTAGATTTTGAAGGCAGTATATATTTATTTAATCTTCATCTTCTCGCTTTCTCCTTATCCCAATAACGTCATTACATCAATACTAAGATGCATTGTAGATTCACGACAAGGTCTTGAATTATGCATAGAAACTTGAGTGTTCGTCATTGCGCTCAGTGAGAGAAACGACACCTCTTTATTCTTTCTGCATCTTGAGTACTTACTTAACCCCATATATACTACTGGTTATTTACCGAAGATTTTTATTGGTAAATGGCTAAAAAAAAACCCATTTGTGCAGCCAATGTCTATAAGGTTAAGAAAGAGTGAGTTCAAATGTTAATTTGCCTCATTTTCTAAAACAGCTGATGTGATTGGATCGCAAAATTGTAGAGCACTGATTTTAACCAAAACATGTATCTTTCATTTGGTTAGTGTACATGTATGTCTAATAAATTTGACTTTTACAATATTAAAATTTTCAGCATTTTGCATACACGTTTCTTTTCAACATCATCAACGTGATAGAGGTTACAAGCAATGAAACAGTCACAATAAAGTATAATTTCTTTGTCAAGTAAATTATTTTGTCAAATAATATCAACAACTTCTAACTATTGTAAGTTACAGGAAAATACAAGCGCATTTCATGTTGCTAATGAAATGGGACAAAATCAATGCTTTCGTGGTCATTTTTTTTTTTTTTTTTGCTTTCTGGTTGGCTAGATTACACGTGGAGTGTATGAATAGTGGTTATTGTATACCATTCTGGTTTAATGCTAAACATACTTTAAATGAAATGGTATATCATATATGATAATACCTAAGGCTAGAGTGGTATTTTAGACTTAAATACATACTGAATTTGTTTGCTTCTTTGTTTGTTAGTTTTGTTTTGTTTTGCGCAAATTAATATGCTTCAAGTTTTTGCACTTTGCATTCATCCTCACCGTGTTCATCTCCGAAACTAAATACTAGGGATTAATTATATTGCGCTATGCCTCCCAGATTTGTAATTCCACTCGGCCTCTGCACACTTTACAGGTGTTCGCTGACCAATGTGGCTCAAGTAAGCTCCATTCTACACCAAGCTACATTTCTGCGGCAACCTCTAGGGGCGCTGAACCTTGATCAGCCCACATACGCACCATCGCTGCCCGGATTGGCTCCCCAAGTTTCGTCCGGGTTTCCACGAAACAATTAGCAGTTAGTTCCATGTCCAAGGAAAATTCCAGCACACTCAACTTTTGACAACAGCGGGGTTCGAACTCGGGACCTTCCGCACCGCAGGCGAGCGCCTTATTGTTTGAGCTAACTTGACTGCAGAAACTCAGTTTCTGTCAATTTATAATGACTCCCTAAGATACTTTTTCATAACGGCACATGTGCCAATGTGAATCATGTATCAAGATGGCACACAGCATTCGCACCTGTTTTAATTATATCCTCAAAGTTGTAAAACTGAAATTTATGAAGATGGATTAATATGTCGTACTCCTGTTAAAACTAACAGTGTATGATGTACAGGCTTGAGTTTCACTAAACAAAGGAAATACTCAAAAACTTAATTTCAGAAATAATTACAATTCCCGTGAGTTGATCATACATGTGTCATTTAATTACTGATGTTGTCATTTTTTCAATACGATATTGCTTGAGGGGCTTACAGTTTTCACCTCAACAAACAGCAGTGTTGCTTTTGTTTAACATTTTATTTGAAAATATTGTGAAATGTTTTCTCTGTCTTTTTAAAATTCATATACTTGTCAGGATTATTGTCAGGATTACTTTATTAGAACAGCTTGGAAACGTGTGATTTAAACTGAAATAATGGAGACATTACTAGGTTATGGGCCAGAAATCCAATCCATGCACCAACCCACTATGGATAAGCTTTCAGAAAAATGCGCTCTCCGAAAATAACCCCGAAAATCTCCGGGTGGATGCATGGTTTCGGTTTCCGGTCCTTAGAATTACAGAGATAGTCAGGTAAAATAAAGTACTGTACTCGTTTTTTTAATGTGTTTTCCTATCGTTTCTATCATAAAGATGTCAATAAATATTTAATTGATTTCAAACCTCGTTTAAAAACAATGTACATTTGATTAAAACATCGTCTATATATTATACAGTTTCAGCTGCATACCGAGATTTCAATCATAAATGAAAATATGAATGGGTTTTGAATTTAAAGAGAAAAGCAATTTAACCATAAATAGGTAAGGTAACGATTTTACTTATTGTAAAAATCTGTTTGCTTTCAGTACAGCTAATGAGCTAATTAAATTATGAAATTTTAATATTTCCTAGATTTGCTATTGTAGGTAAATATAGTTATTGATTTTACATAGAATCTACGGGAAGTCTAATATGTAATTAGCATACAATAATTGATTCAAAAATTGTGCGATGATACATTAAGCATATATATTATATTTCTGTTAATGTTGACATTCTACAACTCAATTGTTGCTAAAATGTTTTTGTATAGTATTAAAAAGGGAAAACCTACTAAATGATAAATGCTTCTGTTTAATTGTGTAAAGTTGATTTTAGCGTACTCCAAATATTCAGCCTTCCCTTAATTTGGTGCGACATTGCCTGGGTAATACAACCAAAATGCAATAAAAAGTGCATATGCGTATAATATAGGTTAGAACTGAAAAAATATGCTTTCATAAGTTAGAATTCTATATACCTACAGAGTTTTTCGTTGTGACATTTTCTCAAATATGTGTATTTAGATTTTCTTCCAAAAAATGATGTGTATGAAATAAGCCAAACTTCTTTGCTGAGTGATCATGAAATCGAAATGCATTTATTTAAACACTTAAAGGGACTGGCCTGGATTCTTCCCACTAATTTTTACTAATTTTTACCTACATAAATTTTTACATGAATCGGTAGAACATGTTGATAGTAATATAACCTACCAGTAGTTTTCCATGATTTTGAGGAATTTTTGGAAAAAATTGCAATTCTTTACCTGCTTTAATTTTTTTCGCCGGCGAAAAAGAAAAGATGTGAAAACAGTGTTTCTAGTTTAAAAATTTAATAAGATTTTGTTTCTGCACACGTGATGGGTAAACAAATTATTTTTGATGAAATTGTTTCTCTTTTAATAAGTATTAAATTATCTCTAAGAGCTTGTTTGATTTTTATCTGGTAAACCCAGATCTGAGGTACAAATTTCGAATTCAGAAAACACAAGATAGTCACACCAACATCAAAGAATGATATATTGCAAATTAGTTATCTCTCAATTTGAGCCATTTCTGTGTAACTTTTTGTACTTTTTCGGATATTTCTACACTTTTTAGCTTTATTTAGAGCATTTCCATAAGTTTTTATTATAAGTCGAATCTAGGCTAGTCCCTTTATTATAATGTTGTTGGGTTTTTGTTCAGGTAAAATCCTAAGTGGGTTTTTTATATTTTTTTAGGGGTAAGCAAAATGTCGTGGCAGGGTTGTTTAATTTCCTCTCATCGTGCTCAGTGTACAAATGCTGCCTTTTCAAGAACACACTGTTGCATCTTCTTTATGTTTTTGCCATCTGTCAGGAAGATTCATTATTAACAACTTCTACCTGACATCGAATTACCAAAGAGCAGATTAAACATATCAGGGAAGGTGAATAAATAAACAGTTGAAGACTGAATGGAACTTGATATTGCTTGGTCTCCGATTAGACGTTGCATTTCCTTGTCAATCCATGCACTTTCCCGTTACCAGTTATAAGTTATGTTAGATTTCCAGTAATCTGCATAATAGTGCAAAAGATCGATTTGCCATATAATTTAAAAAAAACACATCCTGACACAGATCTGTCGTCCTCAGACAAAGCTAAAACAGAAACATATTATCCAAAATGTATAATTTTGGGAAAAGCGTATGGTAAATCATTTTAAAATAACATTATGTGAAATAAATATAAACCAAACAGGGTATTCTTAAGAAAACTCGATACTCATCTCCGCTAGAACCTTTTTATGTTTCCTGTTAATACTTCCCTTTGTTCTAAATACGCATTGGACGGGGTATCAAATTTCTTTTAATTAAACCTTCGTAAAGAAATTTGAAGATAAAAGGAGCCACTTTTTTTCTTTTTCTGAAGCCTAGGGAATTAAGTAATCATGGAGACCTGAATTCAAACTGATGCAATCTTTCAAAATCCCGCCAAATTCGTGAAAAAATGAAATGTTTACCATTTGGTATTTCTGGCGTTTTAATTTTTACTAAATATTTTATTTCTTTCAATGTGAAAACAAAATTTCATTTTATTGGACAATATATGTGAAAAAATAAGTTATAATGTTTTAATTTGACCTTTGTGTACTGGCGCGTAGAAGTGTGCACCTCTACTCATAATGAAAATTTATGCTAATGCTAATTTATCCACACCTGGTATACGAAGTATGTTGTTGCCAATTATGGGTTCTAAATACCATGTTCATTTAAAATGTTTTAGAATGACCGATATTAAAGGTTGTGTTTGGTATCCAAAACATTGCCCAAGCTTCTAGTTTTCAACAAATGTATTTTGTTTTGCAATGTGACTTCTTTAAATTTTATTAGTTTCACTGATTTAGAGTAGTAGTAGTAGTAGGACTTTTTGGAAACTATGTATGTAAACAAAGACATACAAAATATGTGCAAAAATATCCTGGAATAATATCTTTTTCTAGTTCCTTTTAACCAAGATAAATGATGACCAATAAATGATAACCAATGAAAAGTTGCAATATTCGCAATGATATAATTATGTGACAAAGGAGAAAAATATCACAAGCTATACCATTACATAAGAAACCACATTGTTAAACAACCTAAGTATTTTAGTGTAACTAAAATGGCGATATTAGACATGAATATGACACTCAAATTTAGAGGCCTTAAGATAAGGCATAGAGTGTGACACTCTGACGTGAAAGATATAGAAAAGTGATAACTCTCTAAGAAATTCAACGACTAGTTGTGTTTCTAAATGTTGATTGCCAGAGATGCATCTATACTTTGATCAAAACTAAATGATAGCAAATTGTGCTTTACTGTTATTTTGCCTGAAAACAATTAAACCGGTGTAATGAAATACAGCGTCCGTGTGACTGAGCGTCCTAGCTACTATTCATTTGTGTAGAACCTACTAAGTCTTGTACGTGTACAATCAATAAAAAATTGATTGCGGCTTATTCCATGTAGTTCAATTAGACCCGGACTCCTGGTTATGGGGGACACTCAGTCTCATTACACCGGGTTAGACAGCTTTCAACACTGATGAAATGTTTTAGAGCTCATGATAAGCAAATCCGTACTAAACAAAGATAATGGCTGCCCGTTGTTTATGAATATGTTAAAACTTTTAGAGTAGAAAGTGTAGCATTGGGCTCCTATTTAAGTTTGATATGAACTAAATGATACAATAATGATAATAACGACAGATCCATCTAAACAGCATCATTTATTTATGTATTATATTTCTTTTTAAAAGCCATGATTCATACGTAGCCAAAATAATATTCGTGAATCTCAGAAACATAAACATAAATTTCACTCGTATAGAAAGCCTAGATTTTGAAGTCACTGTATATTTATTTAATCTTCATCTCCTCGCTCTCTCCTTATCCCAATAACGTCATTACATCAATACTAAGATGCATTGTAGATTCACGACAAGGTCTTGAATTATGCATAGAAACTTGAGTGTTCGTCACTGCGCTCAGTGAGAGAAACGACACCTCTTTATTCTTTCTGCATCTTGAGTACTCACTTAACCCCATAAATACTACTGGTTATCTAACGATGATTCTTATTGGTTGTTAGCATACAATTCCTTTTTGTTTGGCAAATGGCAGTAAGGCTTCGAGAGATCGAGTCCATTTAATGCTAGTTTGCCTAATTTTGTACAACAGCAGCAGAATTGTGTTTGCTTTTTTTTCCGTAGTTATCTGCACAAATTGCTATGCGTCAAGTTGAAGCATTCTGCATTCACTACACATTCGCTCCTCCAAATTTCAGTTGCTATCAACAACAAAAATTATCTGTATGAAAATTTACATTACTTCATAATATGCTAATGTGAGATGCCACAACTCAAGATGGCACGTAAAACTTGCACCTGTTTTAATTATATCCACAAAGTTTTAAAACGATATTTGTGTTGATGAAGATTTGTCGTATTCCTACTGTCAAACCTAACAGAATATGAGGTATAGACTTGGGTATATATTCAAAACTTGGTTTCCGAAATAAATAAAATTCACGTGAGCTGATCATGCATGTGTCATTTAATTACTGATGTTGTCATTATTTTAATACGATATTGCTTGAGGGGACTTACAGTATTCACGTCAAGAAAACAGCAAAGTTTATTTTGTTTTAAAAATAATTTGAAAGTATCGTTATATTCATTTAAGCTTAGAGCCGTTTGTCAAAATTAAATAATTGAAATCTCTTGCCCTGGCAAAATACTACCAGCTAATACCAATTCGATAATACTTATAATAATAACAATAATGATGAAACTTATCATTACTTTGATACAGAGCTGGTCCGGCAAAAATGTGTTATTTTATCCAGGCCCTCAGCCAGGATTTTTTTTTAATGTGTAAGATTTTCAAAACGAGGACCTGTTGAAAGTAAAATTTCGGGTCTGTTGACCCTAAACTAATTTCAGTGGTTTCAGAAAGTGAAAAAATGGTTTCAATAAGTTTAAAAACGGTTCGTGTTTTGTGTCGTTCTTTACTAAAAAAAATAATCATTATAGTGAACCTTCTTGTACGTTGTGGTCCCTTTTTGTGAATTGTCAAATTTATCATTTTAATCCTTAAAGTATGGTCTATGCAAATAATTAAAAAAAAATCTTAGGGACGAGATTAACGTACAAATTTAAACCTTTAATATTTGTCATATCCGCCATCAACCAATCCATAAAACACAAATATGATTATTAAGGCGGTAGGTGTCTTTTTCCATAAAATATCTTTAATTCCAACTTAATTGTTTGGAAATGGTAAGCCAACCCCGAGAGATTGTTATTTTTACATCGTTTGTGACTGCAGACATTCGAATTAAAGTTGCTGTTATCGTATTAAATGAAAATCAATGGCGGTTTCAGAGTATCAATGGTTATCACGACCACAGTCTCTCTTAATTTACACATCTCTTATATTGCATAAAGAAGACTTTAAATTATTTTTATTTCTACGTGACGTCATACTATCTTAAGGATGCCGAATTTTGAAGTCCAGACAAACGAGATGACGTTAATCCACTGTTCTAGAGAAGATGCCTTTATCACCATAATGGAAATCTTTCGAGATGTATTTTCTGATATTGAGCAAATATGACGTAAATTGACCACTCTGAGTAATTGGCAAAATGTAAAAGAACTAGTTAGTAATCAAATAAGAGAAAAGTAACCATGGACCTTGTTCGTGCAATCTTTTGAATCAACCATTATTCAAATATAGAGCACCATTTCAAGAAAGCAGTTTATACACTGACCTAAGCTATATATACAATGCTATTTATAAAAAAAAATGGAGCAAGTCTTTGAAAATGCTTAACATGGAGCAAATTTGGACATTACTGTTAGCAAGTCACATCGGTATTATCTTTTTCGTATTTATATTATTACTCTTGGTATTGCCACTGATTAACAATTACTATTATTCATACGACCTACCTGCTTTTCAGTTTATTCCTCTATCAACAATGATCAAGATAGCTACTTAAAATGTGGCGGTCATTCTTAAGTAATGTTTTAAATTGATATTTGTAATGGAAATTGAATTTTTACATGGTTTCAAAAATAGCCTACAGACTAATCTGAAAGCAATTATTTTGAATTTTCTGCAGAACACACAGATGACCTTGTTAGGAAAAATATGGTCAGTCGACGGGCACATGACCGAAGCAGTTAAGAGTGTGAATGTTTAAGTTAGCTGGTTAAATGATAAAGCAGTACGGAGTAATCTGTATACATTTAATGTGTTGTGATTTTTTCAACTTGCACAAATCAAAATTCAGCCTAGATTCAACGATGTAACCTAACGGGGCCGGGGGAGTGTGGTTACCCCCCCCCCCCAACCTTCCTCTGTAAGAATGAAATTGGCATACAAAAAGTTTGGTTGTTTTATATCATAATCTCGTCTTTCCATTGATACCAATATCTTGAAAATCGGTTGAGGCGTTACGGAATTATGACGTCATAAAGTACTTCAGGTCGGGGAATTGAGCCGAAATCTGGTTTGGGGCGAAAATTGGCCAACAATTTAAAAATCGCTGTAAAAGTTCTAAATATCGGTTCTCCCTACCCCCTCCTAAGGTGGTATCCCGACGTTTTTCATCAAAATGACCGCAACGGATGTAAAAACAATTACCTTATTTTGCGTTTGGGGGCTACAATCCGTTAGGGTGGTAACCACTACTCCCCTCCGCCTTAGGTGGACGAGGGTTAATAAGTTCGTCTATAATGAATAAATCGGATAAAAAACAAAAGTCCAGGGCATGATAACATTGTTAAATGTATCATAAAGGGAGCTCTCTCATTGGCGTCTATATTCAAAAATACATGCAATTGTTTCCCCATACTGTGGTCGTGTCTTGCGACACAAGTTCTTCTCTTTGTAACTTGAGACCAGTGACTATATAAATTACAATGCTGAATTGATAATAATAATGATGAATTTAAAAGCCAATGCAGAAAAACTTAAAAGATGCAGAAAAACAAAAGATGCAACAACATTTCATATAACGCCACTGCAATCCTTAGGGGATTAAGTGACATTAATATAGAAAAAATACTACACTCTAATCAAATATGTGACCGTCCAGCCCAAACCAGCAGTAAATGCCAGCTTTTGTCATTATCACTTTTTTAATTATTTGCAAAGACCATACTTTAATGATTAAAATGACTCCTTAATGAACTTCACACGATTTCCAGAAGTCAAGTTATGGTCCGTCAAAGTTTGTCAGGGAGTAAAACGTATAACTGAGATAAACGCGTTCCAAAGTTTAGTAACCCCTATATTTTCTGTTGATTGTCTTAAGAATAAACCAATTTATTTCACATTTCCTATCATTTTTTTGAAATGAAACTTTGCTAGGATTGTGAATCTGTCATAAAATCGATTTCGGCAAATTGTGACCTTGACATGTATTTTCACCTGTAGCGCAAAATGAAATTCTGGCATTTACTGCTCATACGGGCTGGAAGGTCACACATGAGCTTACCCTTTTCCGGGTCAATTTTGATCTAAATTCTCCTCAAATTTGATCCTTTTCGGATCAAACACACTCTTTTTTGATCCGATAAGAGTGTAATAAATCGGCACATTTTTGTAACGCACAATGTACCGAGTATATAGCTCTTTAATCTTTACGATATTTTGGTGTGAGCCAAGCAAAACTAATAAAATATGTATATTAAATATATACAAGTAATTTGCCTTACCGTGTGACTGTAAATGCAATTGACATATTTGACAAACTGCGTTCACATTTGCAATGAAAAATACAAGTTCAGGACAACTATTTAAAATTAGCCCACGTCTAAAATCGACAAAAATGAAAAAAGATGCTTTGATGAAACCATATTCTTTCTATTTCTTCTATAAAAATAATAAATATTGCAGATACATTTTTCTTATATATAGGTTTATAATTTTCAAAAGTTAATGGTTTTGCACCAACATTAACCGAAGATGCATGATTTATTTATGTCAAGGTTGGCAACATTTTGTTATCATTAATTCAAACATTAATCTGCCAATAAACATGAGGTGGAGACAATTTATAAATCACCTATTTACACACTATTTTGCAGGACAGTTTGAGTCTGATATACTTGCTGACATATACAGTGCGTTAAGCAAGTAATGGAAATGACAATGTGATATTATGTTTTATCATTTATTCTGCGAAATTTTAAGGAATAAAATAACTCATTGCACTGAAGACTAGTTAAAATTATGGAGTACTGAATGACGGATTGTAATACGAGTTATATCACACACATACACCCCCCACCAACACCCCCACGCACACCCCACCCCCACCCACATCCCATCTCAAGTAATCTGTGCAATACTATTCAACAATAGCTTGCGACGGGTACGAAGCATTGGAAGAACGTCACAAAAGTTCCCATAACCATTGCCGCGACGTCTTAAAAAAACGGACAAAACAGCATGGGAAAAAAATAAATGCTGGCACTGAAATTGTTGGGACCCCTTACGATGCATTTTAATCCCACTTAATATCTCCCAAAGGTCGATCTCTTGGCAAATTCATCGCTAGTCTATCGCAAAGACATCACCAAAACATCCCCAAGACATGGTCAACACATCGCAAAGACATCGTCAAGACATCGCAAAGACATCGAGAGATCATAGTAATTCGCATTTAACCGGTGATTTTTTAAGATGCACTTACAATGCACAAGACATCGCAAAAACATCGTCAAGACATCGCAAAGACATCGGTAGAGCATCGCCATTTGCCATACATCAGTTGTGTTTTCAAAATGCACTCACGAAAACATCAGGCGCACAGTGGGACCGATTCATTAACGACAATGTCCAATTTTTATTTTGTGTGACAGAAAGATTTAGATGTACCTCGAGTAAGTATTTACACTATTTATGTTCAACATTATACAGTTTCAGCTGCGGACCAATTTAAATAAGAGTCAAATGAATATATAAATAGGTTTTCAAATCATTTTTGGTCTGTTTTGTATTAATTGCATTTTACATCTCGTTGTAGAACCGATATAATTTTGAATTAAATATAAAAATTATGATTCT
>JXSR01S049151.1:0-29816 GCA_000969725.1 Ophiothrix spiculata
TCGCGGCGACTGTGAAAAACTTGAAATTTCTCACGGAAATAGCGAAGTTTACACTCAAAATTAACCAACTTCCCGGTGGAATTTTTGAAAAATTTTAAAAGCATATTAATGTTGACATATTCAACTTGAATAAAATAGCAAAAATTGCAATGTTATGCTCAGGAATTATATAAGCACTTTAATAAATTGTCCAAAATATGTCACAGACCGGGTTAACTTTGATCATGAAATCTTTGCCAGGGCAGCAACAGCAGTTGCTTGCTGTACCAAACATGGGATCAGGGTGCGGGAAAATATGCAATAATTTAATAGGAGTTCGCTTTTAAATAAAGTGTGAAAAGTGTTGGTTATAATTGGGTTTTGCATACAGAAAAGAAATTGTGTGGTTATCAATCTCAAACCATATATTCATATCTAAGTAAGATTATTATTTTCATCACGTCGAATCCTAACAAATACTCCAAAGTCAAGTGATCTTAACCTACCTGGACGTAAGCTGTCCAAACCAGACCCATGGTCAATTTTACTATATTTAAATGCATGGTTAACTTATGTCCACCTCTTGACCCTTAACAACTTAACAAATTTGAATTTTAATTTTCTGTGTGGTGGCATTTCATGAGGTGGGTTAAAAATGTGTTACATGGTCAAAATGGTCAAAAAAACAATTGTTTGATATGATGTTAATATTATTGATTTCTTTCAATTCAAGTAACTTTTTAGCCAAATATCACTTTTGTTTTGGCATAATGAGCTAATTAATGGTTAATTACCCCATAGACGACAATGCAAACTGTAATTTTCAAACCCGTTTTTCTCCAAATTGCCTGTTTTTACTAAAGCAAGTCATAAATTGGAATGATTAATGGTAAACAGTTCATTTTTTCAGGATATGTTCTAAACACTTTAATAGTTACTTTGATGCATTAAACTTTAAACAGACCCCTTAGGGTCATGGTGTTGATGACCTTCAATTAATTAGAAGCGGGCTATACAAGGGGAGAAAATGGTGATGTTTCAAATCATTCTGTCCTAATTCTTATTTGATGCAGCTTGATCCCCTGAACATTTTGACACCAAATTTGTCAAAATCGGACAAAAAATGAGAAGGTGCTGCCCAAAAAACTGATCGAGGGGGGAGGGGGTCTGAGGAAGGTCTAAAAATGATAAATTTGCCAGTCACTGTAATTATATACCAAATTTTTGCCATTTTGGTGACTATCTGTATGTATTGTAGGTCACAGAATACATTTGTGAATGTTCGAGGAGTGTCAAACCTTCCAAAATGGCGATAATGTCTCAATTTAGGTATCTACCGCATCCGTAGGCACCGCATCCGTAGGCACCGCATCCGTAGGCACCGCATCCTTAGGCACCACCACCCTTGTACTGCCAAGTTCAAACCATTGTCTCTCTTAAATTATGTAACCCAAAAAAGACCAAATTACTGCCACAAATAGCAGAAAGTATAAGCTTTCAAATGAGACATTAAACAAGTCAATAGGCCAAGGAATAGTACATTTACATCAAATTAAGTTCGAGAACCCACGAAAAAATGTAACAACACCACCTTTTTAGCATACCCACCTAATGACATGCCATCGTGTAAAATCAGAATGCCTTTGAAATCCAATTTATGATTCTCCATTGTTATGATGCATTGTAATCGTTTAGCCAAACAATAATTTATTGGACAGTATACATAGAAATCCAGAGTACAGGGCCACATTGTTAATGTAACCCTTACCATGGATATGTGTTTACACTGTTCAATAAATTGTTGTTTGAACTATAGTGAAATTGACTCAGGTCGGTGCATGGCCTCTACTCCATGAACTATTGCCACTTCTTGTCTTGGGCTATACTTTGATCAACACCAAATAGGCGTGCCTTTTCCCACCGTGAATGTGATACAAATAAGCGTGCATATAGATGAACACAGCCCAACTGCTCGAAACGCAGAGCACATTGTATGTGTGACGCATTAAGTGGGATTACGTTTACTTGCGGATGGAGAAAAGCCTCATAACTCCAGCCTATTTAGTGTTGATCAAAGTATAGTTAGGTCTTCCATAGTAACTATCTAGACAACTATTAAAGGGAACTTTGCATGTGCTTTGGCTTTTTACCTTGTGACAATTTCTAAGGCTTCTTTTCCTAATCATTCTCAGCAATTATCAAAGAATTTATGATAAACACATACAGATACTTGTTAGGTACCTTTGTTAAAGAATGTAGCATTTTAATAAGCAGTGCTTATGTATTTTCCATCATCTTTCAAAATTAATTCTACAGTTCCCTTGTGTCAATTGGTGTTTCAGATGTTGTCATAGCAAGCATGTAAGGTTTTAAATTGTACCTTAAGAAAAAACTTGTTTCATTAAAAGCATAAAATAGGTACAAGTTTGAAATCAACAATTCCAAACATTGCTCCTTAACTGCAAGCAAACTTACCATCAATGCCGCCATTTTGTTGCCCACCCTGTGATTGCTGTTCATGTTTCATTTTGTCTTCTTCTGTAGGCATGGTGAGGCTCATCTTCTTTTGTGCATCTTCATCACCCTTCTTTTTCACCTCGTATAGTTTACTTTTCCTTCTGCCAGGAATACCCTTTGGCGGTCTGCCCTTCAAGGCGTTCATCTTGCGGGTTTGCGGAGCTGGCGCTCGACCACCATGCTGTAAAAGGCAGAAATGTAAACAGAACAATTTGAGAAATAGATAAATTTCTGAATAGGCCTATATGTGGAAGCAAAGAAAATGGACTCTTATTTTCAGCACATAATTGACATAGGTATTTTCCCTTCTGTTGGTGCCAAAAGGAGGGGGTCCTAGGGATGGCCCCTTTAAAAGCCTTCCCAAGTGAATTGTAAATTGAAAGTCTGGTCTTTGATAAATTATATTAAATATTAAAAGGATCAAAATACAGGGGGGAAAAACGAAAATTGGATGAACCGCTTCAAAATGGTAGCAACAAAAATATTTATGTTTGATCAAAACCTTTTCCACCAAAAATTCAGAAATCTTTTCCTGATGGAATTTTTGCATGAAATTCTGCTCAAAATTGCACATTGTAAATTTAATAACATTGGCTTTTTTAAACATAACAAAACTGTGATATTATTTCATTAAGTCTGTTACATTTATTCAAATCAAATTCATTTTGAAATGTTGAATGGAAACTTCAAAAATGTATGTAAATATGAAGGCCAGTTTTCTTTTCAAAAGCAAATATTCAAGATACAGACGTGAGAGTGCACTTTCATGAACAACTCAGAAAAATCTGGAATAGTATGTAATATGGTTAAAAACACCTAAAAACAGGCTAAAAATAAAGAAAAAGTTTGAATTTCTAACATCAAAAACTCAGCAAATTTCTAACACCAGAACTCTGAAATCGGAGAAAAAAGCTGAGCAATCTCATGCCTGAAGATAATAAACATTTTCCATTTTCAATATTTAACTTATAGTTTATAGGGCCTACTTAATTCACATCTTTCAAGTGCAGTTTACTTATCCCATTATCACGCTCAGCATATCTCATTCGTAACCACTTCACAAAATTCAATACATAAATTTCTCATCATTCACATTGTCAACATTATTGGCAAAATATGGACTTTGGACTAGTTATTAGCTGTCCACAATGTGCAGCACAAGGGAATTGAGTTCACAGAGGTCTGTACGGTCTTTTTTTCTTTCATTTGTTGACAAAGATAAGATCATACTGGGCTTCCCTTATAATTTGTGTGATATACATACAAACCAGCAAATTAAACTCAATAGGAGCTATAAAAATATCTGCTAATTTAAACTTTCCAGCAAATTCCAAATTTCAAATTGTATTTTTATACATTATCTTTGAATGTCATTCTATTAAATGAATTAACAATCTATGTGATCACTTAGATATTTAACAACATCATTTACTTTGAAATGTGAAGGTCATCACACTGTTTTCTACACACACAAGGCCTCTTGTCTAATATTTGCTCAAAACTGTTCAATTTATGCAAGGTGGTGACATTTTCTGCACTATTGTCTTCCCAATTTAAACAAGACAATCACCTCAAATGGACCAGTGCTAAATTTCTGTTACCATGGATACAAAGTAACACCATACCCATTTTTCCAATGAATTTTCACATTTTCTTGCACAAATTTCAGAGTTCAAAAATCATTTTACTGTGGTGTCGCTAAGTAAAGGCAGTCACTTAAAAAGTGAATGATTTACATAAATACTCATTGTTCTCCGGTCTTTATTGACATTCTATGTGGTTTACCAAGCTAGTGTTTATATTGCATTAATGTTAATCTTGCTAACTAACTGGGCCTGCCAAGACAATGATAACATAATTTAACATTTGCTGTCTAAGCAATAACAACATAAATTAAAAGGGCCAGGTTTAGAATTTCAACCTGACAAAATCAACATCAAAGTTACTATTATTATATTACGCATGTTTCTTGTGAATAATATCAATTAGTCTCTTCACTTACAATAAAAAAACAAGGAGCAAAACTCTCCTTCATCTCTTTTCTTACCTAAGCTTGGCGAGAAAGTAGCAGCTCCCCTAAAATTTTGATTAGGCTAAAAAAAACTTTGTCTATGCATTTATTTTGTTGAATTATCGTTGTTTATTTGTTTGTTTTATATTTGAAAATGCAATGTACTATGAACTTGGCCCCTTTGACCAGATTTTTTTTCTTTGCTCGATGAGAAAAAAATTAAAAAGCAAAAACTTGGCATTTCTCAGTCATGGCAATATTTTCACAACCTTCAGCATCTCAACATATTAAACATTTTCTTGGTTATCTTGGTTAATATCAAAACTTGTATAACAGTCCTGATTCTTAATTATACAACAAAATCCTGGCTTCTTTTAGAAAGGTCAAATTAACATTGAAACCTATACAATAATATTCTAGTCCATTTATCAAGGTGACATTGAAGATAGTAAACTAAAAAAATGCTTTATATAAATGAAGACTTGCAATACATTAAATTTCTTAAAGAAATTTGGGTTTTTTCAACAAAACCAAGACTGATACAGAGTAAACTAAAAAAAAATGTTTTATATTAATGAAGAAATACTTTTTTAAAGTATGTTTAATTTTTTTTTCAACAAAACTGAGACTGATACAGGATATATCAAATTTACATTTTCATATTTTGAATGCTTCAAACAATGTTGAGCTATTAAGCTTATTGTTCAAGTACATAGATTGGATTGAACATCCTACATAGCCCAACCACCCAAACCTAGCCATTCTATAATTATACCATCTTATCTCTCTATCTTTCTATATTTAGAACAGACATTATGACAACACATAGAGCAAGTCCAATGCGACAGACAGAAATCGGAGAATTCTACACACATATATATTAAAGACAATGAGACTTCTAAATGTTAATCTATCACATACAATCACAAAGAGATTCGCAGAAAGATCATGTATTCCACAGGAAATATATGTTGAATCTTTTCATAACTTGAAGTAGGGGTAATTCCACGGCTATTTTCCAAAGGACAAAATTTTCTTTGAAATTCAATGAAATATAATCTCATGAACAAAACCAAAACTATTGTATGCTAGCATATTTTGTTATGAATTACATGTATTAGGAAATATTCTTATTTATTAAGACAATACATTTTGACTACAACAGAATTAGCTAACACTGTTTTCAGAGTGTATAACATCCTTGGTAATCCAGTTATGACAGATGAAATTTCACAGTAACATAGCTAATGGCCATGCATTAAATCACCAACTGGCACAGCATGTACATAATGCATGGTTTGTGTCTATCCACTCACGCAAGTATATACATGTAACCCACTACAACGCAGCCAGTTAGTCGCGGCGCTTGTACTGCTACTCAACACCCGGCTGAGTTACTAGAAAAATGCAACTAGCAAAATTTCATTCGCACTCACTGTTTTGTGAATGGAATTACAAATGTGTCAATGCTAATTATGCTGATCAGTTCATCAAATTTCAAGATATTTAATATGTTTTTCTCTCTTAAGGTGAAAATTGACATTGTTAATAACATTTTATTTGTAAATTCTAGATTGCCTTCTTTCTATTTCAGCAAACATCTGTTCTGATGACTTGTGTCAACTCAAGAGTATTCACAATTCTAGTTCACTCCAGTAAGGCCCCTGTTTTTGAATGTGAAGCAGGTAATTTTGTACCCGACGATAAATAAATGTCGGACCTTAATTCAACAGCCCCGGGGATGAGTTGTGTGGGTGAGGAGGCACCAAATGAAGACTGTAATATGATGGCACTTTGACAAAGACAATTCAACAATATTGCACAAATATATTGCAAATCCTTGCTCATCAATTTCTCCAAGTACAATGCAATTGTTTTATGAGCTTTGTGTCTGCTTGTTTCTGCTGCTCCGTGATTAATTTAAATTTTATATAATCATGAGTGGAAGCTGAAATTTATTGATGTAATGTTCAGGTATAAGATCTTTCTATTTTCAAATCAAATTTGACCAAATAATTACCTATCGGAATTTGTGCAAACATGTTTAAGTTCATTTCAAAACCACTTGTAATTAAAATTTCAACTATGAAAATGATATCTCAAATCAAAGTTAATGATAAAATTTATTAGGGCTTGGTATTACTAGGCACATTTCACCAAAATTTAAAATTCAAGGACTTTCTTGAAAGGACTTTTCCAAGAAGAATTCAAGGACTTTTCCCCTTGTCAGCGGCGGCGGACGGAATATGTGTCAACAAATAAAATAAATTTGTTTTTGCTCATTTTTGGATAAAAATAATTGCATGGTTAATTCTTTTGTCATATTAATTTTTAACATTTTTGACATTCAAAAATTCCAGGACTTTCAGGACTTTTTTGATAAAGTCAATTTTTCAAGGACTTTCAAGGCCTGGAAATTGCAAAATAAAATTCAAGGACTTTCAAGAATCCGTACTAACCCTGTTATTGCAAACTTAGGCCTCTCTTTGATATGTACACACAACTTTCAACATTGCTTTAAAAAATGCCCGTCAGATTTAAAAAGATTATATTTTAAACGAAACAAAAAAGAATAAGATCTAGCCAATCATAACAAGGGCTGAGGCACCAAGATTAGAATTTCATGGGATATAATTCTTTAAAGGAGCTTGGTCCGATTTTTCAAAATTTAGTTTTCAATGTCATATGAAAGATAACCACTTAAGAGATTTAAGTTTCAAATTTCAGCTGAATCGGTCATACCGTTTAGATTATATTATGCTGGCAATTCTGTTTTTCAGAGCCGCCTATATGTTACTGTGTAAAATTAATTATGGTTACCATAATTAGACAACGGAACATAACTTGGCCGTAAAATTTTACATGGGTTATGAGAAAAATATGAGCAACAATTTGGTACCAAAATCTCAAAAAGTTTTTAAAAAGTTGACGCAATTGGACCATGCTCCTTTAATTAATCTAAATTTTAGCATTGGGTAACATGTGAAATAAAATAGCAACAATATTTAAGATACACTTAAAAGTTCACAGAACACCAACTACAACATCGTTAGTACACTGTCATTGCAGAATTTTCTGTGATATGCTGACATGACTGACAATTTTGCATGTGGTTGATGTCACATATTCACCTCGTAACTTTAAAGTACACAAAATGAACAATTTTAATTTTCGATGGTTGATAAAATAAAGTTCTGTTGAATACTTATTTACGAAATTTATAAAAAATAAACTTCATGTAAAAATAAAAGGCTTGCCCTAAATGGTGTGAGTCCGTGTGGTTTAAACACAATTCACTTGTCACCTTTTATGTCAAACTTGGTGCAGACTACAAAATGATACAAAACACATAAAAACCCTATCCCTCTCCCATTTCTAAACACACAAAACATAGCACACACTGAACATAACAATATAACTAGAAATACGTACTACACTCGGTGATGTGTCATCGAATTCATACGGATCAATCGTCGGTGAGGGCGACCTTGTAGCCTTTATGTCATCTGCACTGAAAATCCCTTGCATCATCTCGTAATTGTTCACCGGTACTGTGCGCTCTTGTTTTAACTTCTTTGAAGGTTGAGAGAAGACCCTGCAACGTATTAAACAAAGCAAATGTTAGATGCAAAGAATAATGCATTTTTATAAACCTTTGTATTTTGAAACTCAACCTATGCATTGATCTGTTTCATCGTACACATAAATCATAACTAATATTCCACCATATGTTGTCCATAAGAATATTAGCTTACTGGTTATTATATTACACTGCCCTCCAACCATATATTGTTACACCTAACCAGATCAGTTTATGACCTTAACCTTAAATGACCACCTAAACCCAATTACTATTAACTCAACCTAGTTATGGCAAACTGAACCCATGTTTAAACCAAGTAACAACCACCTCAACAAGTTTTGACAAACTATACTATTTCACGATCTTCTGGACAAATTTATGCATCTTTCACAAATCAAACAAGTCTAAATTTCCAATCAGAACTTTCAAAATCCTTCTCAAAATCTACAAGATCCAAACCAAATTCTATTAATCTGGGTACAATAAGTAATTTTTAAAGATTCACATATATAATAAGGTTTCTTCCTTATTTTGCTTCATATTTAATTTCATAAATTTAAATTTCTACTACAGTTTTTCAAAACTAAACCATTTTAAAATCAATATATTGTATACATGTATTCATCAATACACTAAGTTGATAAGCTCAGGGTACTCCTTGGCATTTTCTAAAATACCCGATACAGTCAAGGGGCATTGGACAAGTTCAGCATCATCCCCAAACTTTCCCCCGGGCAATTTGAGATTTTTGCATCATTTGAAGTATTAGCAGTAATAATGACAGCATGCGAAGTTTCATTGTCAAATTCAAACCCTATATATCAAAATATTTAGAAATTCTTTTTTTAATTATCGTTGTCGACAACGATAAATACTGCCCTCTGTAGTTTGATTTTTAAAATTGGCTTTTTCAGGAGATTTAATTTAAACTCCAAATTTCTTTTGATTTATCTTCAATTTATGATGTGAAAGGAATGTTTTACAAACAAATCTTTGGCTCTTTCTCATTGTATAGCATCAATAAATACTTTTAGAGAATAGCCACATACCCAAAATCAACAAATAAAATAAAATTCTAATTTTTTGACTTTTTCTAAAACAGTACATCATATGTATTCATCAATACACTCAGTTGATTAGTTCAGGGTACTCCTTGGCATTTTCTAAAATCCCCGATACATTAATGACCTTTAGCATGTTTTATACTCGTCAGGTATTCACAAAATATGTTGCAGTTACTACAAACATATTTGCTCATCAGCAAATTTCACTCATTGACGTGTTTCTAACCATAATGATGTACTTGGCTGTACTCACAATAAGACATTTTCCTCCTCACTGAACACATTAATCTGTACTCATTGTTCAGCTGGTACATTCACTCATCATGGTCTGTTATTCAGGCCAAACAGAATAATTGTTTTGTTTGTCATAAGATAATACTTTATTATTTAGTAGGGTTAGTTGGCCAGGATTTGTTTAAAATAACTTTTAAGCACATCTTTCTAAAGTGTATTAAGTAAGGTATGAAAAAATAAGATCATTTTCATGCCGGAATGCTGCAACACACATAATAAAACAACTATTCAAAGTTTTACACAAGACTTCAAAAATGTGATTTCTTTTTCAAATTAAAGTGCAAAAATTAGAAAAGCGTTTTCGGGAATTTCCAAAAACAGAAGTTTGTGTTCTTTTGTAGAATAGGGGAAACAATATTCTGATTTCCAAATTAGGAAGAATTGGATTTGAGCAAACAAACAATTTTTTTAGACCTCATATGATGTACACACTACTATCATGAAAATTTTTCACAAGTTCCAACATGTGGGAAGCTTGTTTCTTTCATTGAAATAATACTGCCAATTTAGGTATTAATTTCATGTTAAAATAATCAGTTATTTCTACATTTCCTACAAGTACTTGAATGCTTCATGAAAAGCTTACTAATTGTAAAAATCACAATCTACAAATCGTGCTTTAATGATTACGTCAAAGATGTGAATCAGGTCCTGGGATGGACCGGCCCATTGTTTTGATTTTTACTAATTTATTAAGTTTCACTCTAACAATAACCATATTTTAGAAATAACTTGCCAAAAAAATAAAATTGCACAATATAGGCTTTGATGAAATAATGTAAATAAATTATGAGTTAAATAATCCAAAGATATGAATTTGCACTATTTTTACGTAATGAAATCAGAATTATTGATGTGTGACCTAATTTCAACATGAATTAATGAGTATGACAGAAATTTTCAAACTTACGACTTCATTTTATGCTAAAAAGAAAGCTCTTTTTTTCAGAGACAAAAATGCAAATTGACTTGACTTACTCATTGCTGTTATCACCATCATACAGTGAGTCTAAAACAGTTTCTTCCATTTCATTGCCTTCACAATTCTGATGAGGTAATAGTGGTCTTTTCTGATCCACATGTTGACCTAATGGTAATTTAAAACACTGCCATAAAAGATCCTCCTCGGATCCCTCCTCTTTCACGTCCATCATGTGAGTGGCTCCCCCGTGTTCCCCTGGCATTTTATGCATGTCCAAGTGATTATCGTGCCCATCCAGTGCATTAATTCCTAGTTCAGTCCTAGATAATACTGTTGGTGCACTACTGGTTGTTGGGGTACCCGAATCACTACCAGTCCTTGGGTACGGGCTTAACGTTGGCATTTGAGTATCGTTTGGATTCGTAGTACTTGTCGTTGGAGGAACTAAAGGTGAGGGAGCCACAGAGGGTGGTGATTCCGTGAGGCTTGTATCACCCGCAGGTCTAAAAGCGACCGGGCTGGGCTGAGTAAATTTTGCATTTGCACTACTGTTGAGTTTTGTATCTTGTGATGATGACCCGTCAGAGGCAGGACCCATTGCTGAATTTACGGAGCTCGCTGCCGCAGCAGCTGCAAGTCTCTGATTGGCCATTTCATGTTCTATGGTCATAAAATCCTCGGCCATCCGATGATGAAATGGTGTGATTGGCCGTTGACTTCTCTGCTGTCTCTCTTGTTTAGAGTCTGTTTTATGTGAGTGTGCCGGTGACCCTTGTGGTTTACTAAAAGGAGTTCCACTAGCACCACCTTTGGGCTTCATAGTTGTTTTTTGCCTGTTTGTGAAAAAAAATACAAAATACAATCAGTTTTGACATAGACATTTAGCCAAAAACACAGGCTTAAACAATAACAGACTTATTTCATCTCATACAAAACAACTTCAGATAGACAATTATCTGCCATAATCGTATGCACATTAGGGTTAAACCTAAATATGCAGCTGCAGGGTACCCACCCTTGAATACTAATATGAATCTGACAAAACTTGTTTTTAATCAGTACATTCATTGATCAAATAGCTTTTTGAAAATCAAATAGCACTCTGTACAAACTCTTGTTACCAAACATGAGAAAAATATGCTAATGAATGATCAGATAGGAAGTTGTGTTTTCATGCCTTTGCAATCATAACCAAATATCCATTCAATAATAATTGCCTACCCAATGTACCACCCGGAATTGGCAACTAGCTTCCAAGTTCACAACTATAAATACAGCTGCTTTTGAGAATCCCCAGGTTCCCAATTACCCTCCTCACAGTTGAGCACACTTTCATAGATGGATGATCAAATATGACATGATCAACAAAATGAATCAGATGTCGGGAATATTGATTTCAGTTTCGGACCAATAAAGGTACACAATTTTATTGTTTAGCGTAGCTGTTTAAGCTTTAAGGACTGCCATATCTCTAGAACCAAATGAATAATTATGATGGTGTTTGGATCAACATGTAGCATTTTCATGCACAGCACAATAACATTGGATTCTTAGTCTCCCCGAAGGGGACGCTCATTACGAAAAAATAATGTACGCCCATCCATTATGAGACTATAGATGACAGGGAACAATAATTAGTATCTTTTATTCTCATTCTTAGTCAACAAACTGAGACATTTTAAGATCAAGAATGAAGTCAATTATGTGCAAAAAACAATAAATATCCTCATTCAAGTAAAGAATTGCGCGTCATATGTGTGCGTAAATATACACACTGCGCCGCAATTTTCAATGCTTGGGCCCACTGCACGTAACGCTAACGCCCTGTCATATTTTGTCTCATAATGGATGTCCAATTATTCCTTATAAGTAAATTCACCCTCATTACCCATTACTCAAAATAATGTATGCCCATTATTTTTTCGTAATAGGCACCCCCTTTGGAGGCACCCATTACTCAAAATAATGTACGCCCATCCATTATGAGACGATAGATGACAGGCAAAACAATAAATCTATTCTCTAAATAAAAGGCAAAAATTGGAAATTGCAGACATGCAACTCATTTCCGTTGATCGTGTCACAAATGATACACTTCTAAATGATACCGCTAGCATGGAAATGACTATAACAAGCAAAGACAACTTCTCATCAAATCCAATATCTGAATTAAATTGTTTAAATTGCAAACCTGTTGAATTTTTCACTCTCTACATTCTAGTATTAGATTGAACCTATTTTTTACACGTAACATTCATAGCTTGAATGAATGCAAACAAAAAACTAGTCGAGTATTAACTTTAGATAAAATTCTTGGAAGTCATAATTTATGTTTAATCAAAACTATATTTTATCTAGTTTTGTTCTGAACTATTCATCATATTAAAAGTCTACCCTCAAGAACTGTTCAAACAGATCATTTTTTAAATAGCCAGAAACAACATCTTATCTAGGTTTCAAATTGTAATGCTAAAACTTTTAGGAAACTTGATTTACAGAAAGAAAAAAAAACCCGATTAATATATAATCCTGATAAGCTACACATAAAATTTCGG
Source organism: Ophiothrix spiculata (assembly GCA_000969725.1). Lineage (NCBI taxonomy): Eukaryota > Metazoa > Echinodermata > Ophiuroidea > Amphilepidida > Ophiotrichidae > Ophiothrix > Ophiothrix spiculata. The sequence continues at coordinate 12,926 of JXSR01S049151.1, forward strand.
ATCTTTACATTTACGCACTTGGCAGATATTGTTCAAAAAACATTTAAACTGCCATTCACAGGTTGCTGATCCTAGTAATCTTATTATGCAATAAATTATGACATTTTTAAAGAGCAAACTAAAATTAGTAACTTCCTACGAAAATTTGCTCATAACTCAAGTGCCACAAACCACAAGGAATCACCCCTGTTTATTATAACCATCATGGAGGTTTCACCGTGTTAGCCTATATAATAATGTCCTCAATATCAATTAATTCACAGTATAACTTATATGGTGGCACACAGGAAAGCCATAATGGCAGCTTCCTGTGCCTTCTGCATATTTAACTGTCGGCCAGAGGAGATTTTCACAATATCCCACAATGCAATGCAACATTGTACAATATACCTGCAAATCCAATTCAACTCCTATACTTCTGTACAGGTTTCTGACGTTTTTGAGGTGTCAGAAATGTGGGTAAACACTGGGCTATTGTGAAAAGAAACACATCCCTGGAAAGATATGAATGAGTACTATTCAATGGAATTCTCAAATTCCTAAGAGCCCCTTGTCCAGAAAACCATTATTGCCTAGTATATATAAGTGTATCAGAATAATGCATTGTGGGATATTCTGAAAACCTCCTCTGACTGTCGGCGTACAAGCAACTCTGGCAGTCAGGCAATGTTTTGGGTAGAGCAATGCGTAGAGGAAATGTTCACAGGTCTAGAAGTTCCTGCTAGTCTCAAGTACTGAGCAGTCAGTTGCTTTCATTGTTACCCTATACTGTTATGTTACAAATGCGATATGGATTCACTCAATAGTCACACATTTGAACTTTTTTCACAACACTTCCTATTACACTGTACTGAATTGAATGATTCATGTACTCAATTGAAACATTGCATTCATGCCTCCATGGTTCTGTGTTTATCTGACAGTGCTATACATGTATACAATAAACAGTAATTTCCAACCAACAAATTGAAGTGATACAAAATCATACAGCATGCCTACAAAAATGGTTTGAATAGCTTGTATCTATTAATTTAGACAATGGAATCAGTGTCCTGTTAGTTAGGATCTGCTTCTGGGAAATGTACTGTTTTCCTTTTCCAATAACACAGGATTTCTGATATACGTTCACTGGGAAGCATATGCACAAGTATCTAATGTTTGGATTTGAATTCTCAAACAATTAGTAAGAAGACAATTTTAAATGGTAGTTAAATATTTTAAAAAGATAGGTAACAGTGACTTTATCTTAGTCAATACAAATTGCCTAATGCAACCAAACCTTTTTTTGCGAGGATGGGGATCACTTCGATTTTCAACAAAACCAAAGTAATAAATTATAAATCACTTAATGTAAAATATATTTTAAAATAAAAACATTTTTGTTACACATTTCAATATGCAATGTCTCACCTTGAGCAGCCACAGTTCGTTACTTTGATAGCAGGATCTACAAATTCCCACATGTTTGCTGTTGCTGAGGATGAGCTACTTGTATTGGTTGCTGCAGATTTCATCTCTGATACGGGACTCTCATCAGGCTGACTATTTGATGGAGGCTGTTGATCTGATGGCTGGCCACTGTGAATGAGTCAGGATTGTAGAAGATATGAATGGTTATCTAAATCAATACTTATTTATGGAATAGCCTGCATGCAAAGTGTCCAATAACACCAAAGACAGACACAGTCAGTAAGCATTTAAAGCTTCAAATATGTGACCCGCCATATCAATGGGTACCTTAAGGTCGGCATAGTAAATTACGAGATACGGGCCATTGAAGCTGAGCATAGGCAAAAATCACGTCCAAGGTTGAATTTCTAATTTCATCAGAAACGTTACCTTTGAAGTGTATTCTATCATATTAATAAGGTGTCAACATCCAAAACATAAGAAAATTGTGTTAAAGACTGAGATAACAATCCTCTCTCTATTTAAGGTTTACTCAGTACAAAAACTAAATTTTCTCAGAACTATAGTTTCAGAAAATAGCCAGATATCGTTTACCAATTTGGAAGATGTAACTTTGCAACCAAACATCCATTAACCAAAAGCAAGGTGTCATTTTTAAGCTGAAAATCTTGGCTTTCAGATGAGATTTTGGGACCCTTAAAGTGCCTTTTGATGTGGCAGGTCACATATACAGTATGATCATTTTAGTGATGGGCCTTCTGCTAACAAATTCATGGACACATGAAACTGATGTTACTTGCAGCGTCACATTAGATTTACTGCTTCAGGAAATATCAAAGTATCCCATCTTGAATTGTGTGACACGATCTATTTTGGCTGTTTCACCCATTGACTTATTTCATAGTAGGCTTAAAATATGTTGGACTGGTATAACCCTACAAACCATATTTTTCAACCTAAAAAAATCATTGTCTATTCTGGTTTTTTTAACCTGCAAAAGTGCAGTACAGACATTTGCATGAGCTTTGTGGTCTGTAATGCCAGTTCCAAGTTGGCAAACACCATCTGGTATTGCCTTTTCATGATGTGTCAGAGAAAAAATGAAAATCTGCATTTGTGACAATTATTTTTGTATCTGTATGGAATATATGTGTACTGGTATGAAAGATCATCAGTTATTTAATGTTCCACCAAACCAATAAAACCCCTTTTGTATATGTCCCCTTCTCAATATCCAACATCTGACATGGGTGTTCTAAAAACAGATGAATTTGGAATTTGAAACTGATAAATTGTAAGCATGAGAAACACAGCTAAAGGAAGGGAAAGAAATATGTGTTCTACACAAATAGAGTAAAGTCAAGGAACAATTATATCAGGGGTGGAGACAATTATTTGAATTTTCAAGTTTTATAATGTACATAGTACGTAGATCACATTATTCCAATGTCACAATACGATTGATATTTAGGCAACCTGAAAATAATGAACAAAATCCAACTGTAATTGTAAGGATAACTGGGAATGTACCTTAACGATGTGTAACATAAGTAGCATACATAATGAACAAGGAAAACACCATACTGTGTATTACATTAAAACTGATACATAAATCCAGGCATAAATTTGCCCAATGCAGGCCATAGCACAGCTGTTAATGCTATGGAAGCAAACCTGGATACCATGCCGTATACTTACACTGCTAATTTAACTAACAGCTAGATTAAAAACACATACATTGATTGACGACTGGCTTGGTATCTAAGCAAAAAGCTTATCTTTTAAACCATTATTAATATCATTGTGTTATTGAAATTAAGAATTGGAGATCAAATTAATGCAAATCATACAACAAACAACATATCTTCCTTTACAAATTACATACTATTTACATTGTTAACCATTAAACATTTTGCATATTGTTTACATTGTTAACCATTAAATATATAAATTTTAGTCTTAAATAACTAATATAAGATACTTCACAATAGTGCATGTGGCTAATTATGAGAATTTTTCCGAGCAATCAGCTATCAACAGTTTCTGTAATCAAAACACATGTGGTGGTATGTTTTCTATATTTAGGTTTAGGATTTAGTACAGCAATTTCTTGCTGAAGCACTATGAAATTTTAATGATTTTTAATGACCCTGTAAGAATGTGTTTACAGAGATGCCACTTAGAATCACTAAAAAATCTGTTTATGTGCAAAATTTGGCAAATAAGCTTTAAAAAGGGTTGAAAATAAATTATGTAACATAAATTTGGAGCAATTTGTTATACTTTCCAAATTAACAACATAGTTACATCCTTATAATGCTTCATTTCAATATATATTGATATAGTTTGTTCCATCGAAAAATTGAAATGATTGGGACCTAGATGTAAGAAAATGATGACATTAACCTACCCTGTAGTTCCAGGTCCTGCAGGTGTAGCCGGACTGGCTGCAATAGGACTGATTCTCCCTGGTGTAACTCTCCCTGGTGTAACAGTTGTATCTTTTGGCAAAGTCCAATCCTTCCAGATCTTCCCTGCCAATTTGTTTGCCACAGTCTTAGGTGGTGCAACAATCTCTGGTATACCAAATGCTGAATCCACCGATGTGGCCATACTGCTGGCTGCGTAGCCTGCACCCGCACTGCCCCCAGTGTTTGCACTTCCTACCAAGCCAGGTGGGGGCATTATGGAGAGTTTGGGATCACCAAGCAGTTGTTGATCAGGAGGAGATGTAGGTGGCGTTAGTGAGATGGTCGACATAGCTGAAGCGAAATAAAATGTAATTTTTACATGGTTTCCGATCTGGAATATTGCCAAGATATCAAATTTACAGAATTGATACGTTCAACCTGATGCAGTTAATGATGACACAGAGGTCATCTCATTATCATAAGACATGGACACTAACTGGCAAAGCAATTGCTTTAACCAATTCACAGAAACCCTACACTATTACAGGTTCATCTCAATAATGGTAAACTACAAGCATTCAAATATGGGTAGTTGTATAAAGTCAGAATTCATCATTTACATTCACATGATCACATTATATAACCCTGGGATCGATTTGAATAACTTATTATTGCATTTATTGCGTTATGGCTATGATGTGTCTATGATAGGTTATACTGCCAACTAAAGAAAAGCCAACAGCAGATACAGCTAAGTTGAAAAAAAAAATCTCGAGAAAAAAAAAAACTAAAAAAAAAACACCCCCACACAAAAAAAAAAAACCCTCCTCTGCTCAAAAACACTTACCTGCAGCTACCATTGAAGGCATCTTGGTGCCATGAGAAGATGGCATCGGCATGTAACCATTACCTCCCATTGGCTGCGGAGTAGCTTGATACTGCATCATCTCCTCACTGATGGGCACCATGACATAAACAGATGGGTAAAGTAATCGCACACCACCTGAAAATAACACAGCGATAAGGCCAGACAAAATCCAGTTAGCAGTGGTAAAATGGATGCCCTACTTTCAGGAGAGGTGCTTAATACTAAATAGCTATTACATGTGATTTTTGAAAGGGCAAACCAACAGTCTATTCATGTTTATAAGCCATAGAATTTAACAGTGAACATTACAATACATTGCAACAATTATATAGTGATTCTGGTCTTTGATATGCAGATATGTGCCAAGTAAGTTCAAAGTACACAAGATCAGTAGGGCTTTTTATCTTATTTTATTCAATTGAATGAAATTAATTTACAAATATTATAGTTCTTAACAAGTCTGCGGACTTGTTTGATCAAAAAACTTGTTTCTATGTAATAATAGAAATAGGGAGCACAAGCTTTGATACTAGTATTGTTTTATGATGTAGCCTGATATCAATTAGCCGGAAAGTTTGACAGCCTATGAAGCCAAGCTTGTTTTTGTTGTCTGAGACAAAAAAGCCAGATGAACATTAGCAGACTTCATGTGAAGTATCAAAATAGCACACTAATTGGTATGATTTTGAATTTAGTGGTTTAATTAACATTATGAGATATCATCATCTGTATAGTCTTCAGTGTTCTTAAACCAAAATAAAACTAAAAATAACCTCATTAAGATATTTTTCACAAGCTTCAGAATGTCCTCAACTTAACTATCGGAAATGACAATCAGATTTACTTGAGAATGAATTTGATTAAATATAATAACTACACATGATAAAGTAACAATAACCTCTACTCTGAAACAGCCTTTGTCACACATATCAAAGAAAGCATCCTTTGCAATTAACTCAACTTTTAACATAAACCTGAAATCCAGTTGACACTTACCAACCATGACTTCTACTACAGCAGGCAGAGCTTCCTCCCCGGAATCTTGACCCCAAGGTGGTGGAACCTCTTTCTCCTTCTCTTCCTCCTTGACTTGATCTTCGTTGCTATCATCTCCCGATGTGGACTCTTTCTTGATCTCTTCTGGGACCACGGGATAGAACTGTTTCCACTCATTGATGATCTTCTGGGCTACTTGATGGTTGGACTTGTAGGAATGGCCAGTTAGGACTCCACTCATGCTATACGGGACCAGCACAACTGTCAAATGAAAATGGTTAGACAATTACGGTATTTATTCCAATAAAAACAATGGGGCTTTGGAAGCATATCTTTTTTATTGGGCCCATATTTATTTTACATAGCATACTGGTACATACTTTAGTTAAAGAGTGTATTCATCTGTATGGTTCAGTTTACAAATGGTGCTTATTTTCATGCTGAACAAAAATATCTAATGAAGTTACAGCTTTGGTAGACTTATGAGTTGTTTAGTTTATAGCACCCATGGAAAAAAAATAACAGGGAGGCATTGTCACTGAAGTCAACATTTCCTGGAAAAGAACACTATTCTTTCAAACAGAATAAAATTTCCTGAAAACAAAGACATTTTCAGTAAAATATCCTGAATTCAGAAATTTCCTGAAAACTTGCATCCCTTACAAATACACGCAATATGGGATGATCCTAAGTTGCAGGGAAATTTTGTAATTTGGATTTTTAAAAAATAAAGAAATACATAAATAAGGGAAACCTTCCTACACTGGAGGGAAATCTACCCTGCTGGAGGAAAATTCAGTTGACTTGATCTTGGAAGACCCTGTTGCAGTATGTGCTCTTGCTGAAATGATAGGCGAAGATTATCAATCTCTTTCAAATTGGGTTATCCTTTCAGTGAACTATGGTCCAAGAGATAGCAAGGGATGCTAGCATTCTGAAATCAATCTGTAATCCAACAAGACTGCAGTTGCAATTGGTGAAGGGCAGAAAACTCTGTCATATCTCCATCTCCATAGATATATCACATGTAGAAAGGTATTGGAGCCAGGTCCACTAAAGTACTGCCACTAAATCCAAGCTTGCTGAGTTTCAATGCAATATAATATTGGAGAGTTACAAACAAATGGGTCTGTCTAACATACCCAGTACTTCATCTTTAAATTACCTTGAAACACGGTGGCTGATTGCTGTGCTATGGCAAGATGGTCTAAAGTGAGGCGAGTGATGGGCTGATGAAGCATGGTTCCCACGTTAGCACACACAGTACTCTCCCCATGAAGGAAAAAAGAGAAGGTGGAAGATAGGTGATCACTGTAAAAACAAAATCAAATACAAAATTTAATTAGTTCAGACATTGCTTTTTAATAGTTTAAAACATGAAATGAGGCAAGAGTTTTGAAGGGGCGGATTGTAAACGATTACATTTGAGTGATGCTCATCAATGGAAATCAAGAAGACTTGAATCAATAATCAATTAAAGGGTAGGTTGAGTTTTATTGGAAGTACCCTTCAATTGCCCTTTTTACAGCTATACCTACCAAAATGTGTACACCTTTAGGGTGACAAATTTCACATTTCTTATGTATCCCAATTTTCATTACCACTTTTGAAACAACCAATAATCCCAAATTACATTTTTCAGTGGATGATACCCTATGTAACTGGAAGCTGTTATATTCATATAAATCTATTAATAGATAAGCAATGGTTTTGATAAAAGTCTTAGTAAAACCCCTAATAAACAAATTCACAAATACTTGTAACATGACTTCAATTAACCTCTTTGTCCATGCAGATTTACAGAATCTCATCATTTAATCACTAGACACATATTCTACTCAACAGGGTAGTTTGAAGGATCATCTGGTGAAGTAAATTTGATTAGATAAAACAAGAGGTCATCCCTATGTATAATATAGCCATCATGGCTGGCTAGCAGAATTCTTCACTGATAGATCAAATCTATGGGTAGATACACAGCTGCGTAACTGGGACAAACGAGACAAAATCAATTGCCATTGAATCTTGTTGGCTATGATTGTTGGACTTCTAATAATGGGTTACAATATAATAGAGTAGAATCTAAATAAAATAGAAATAAAGTTTGGCTGTCCTACAACATCTCTCTCTTATTTCACCATTATATAACACAAAATAATTGTAAAATGGTTTTCAAACAACGAGAAATATTTTAAAACAATTGATAATTGGTAGGATATTGATTTTGACCACTGACCTATTGGATAAGAACAGGTTGAATAGTATAATTAATGGACGCATAACAAAAGGGCATGTTTGCATGAATTATTCCTGTAGAGGTTTATAATGTAGCAGGCTTGAGTGCTTATTCATATGAATATTCCATGATATTTTATAGCAGAAATTACAAAGAGATGAAATACATAATTATTTTGTCTTCTTTTTTGTTGTTGTTGTTGTTGTTGTTATTGTTATTTATTGCAAAATAAAGATGCTGAAGGTATCATGGGTAAAATGAAAATTGTATTTGTAACAACATTACTCAGTGAAAACTCCCACCCACTGGACTTATCATAATTCATCAGTGCCCAAGTCCAAACTTGTCCACATGAGAATGCACTTACATAAATTGCTCCTGTTTTTAAGCAATATTAAAATGAATTCTATTAATTAGGAATGAGAGCATTAATTATACTAATCAGTGTGTAATTTATGGAATGCATCTAGGATATCAAACATGATATCAAATCATTTGTCCATTTAATGATACCACGCAAACTGCTTAATTCCTACAGTCCAAACTAACGCAGTAGTCTCATCCCCAACTCATTAGCTTGTTAGCTAGTGAGCTAGACATTCAATGACCCTTTTATTTATGCACAGTGCAGCACTGTCAATCTGATCAATATTACATGTCTTGGTGATGAGTTGATTCCCTGTGCTCCACCTGCTTAGGGTTAGTAGTGAAAATAACAATTTTCACACCATATTTATTTTCACAATTACTGCTCAGACTTTAATATTCTGTTGGACGCAGTTGTTGAATTTGGCGTACTCAGTCCTTGTTACTGGAGTGAAACTGACTGTGCGATGTCTATGGAGTGAACCAATATTTCCACAATAATTCATGTTTCTGCGCTGATTCATTAATATTTACTTACAATAAAGATGAAAGACATATTTTTGAACAATATATCAAAGAAAGGGATTGATACAAAAATTAATTTAGCTGAAAATTTAAATTTTGTAGACTTTTTTCATTGACCTCCAATTCAATGTTTCAAGCCAGGGAGTAACATGGAACAGCCTCAATTGACCAATCAGAGGACAGGATTCTAGTCTGTGACATCAGTGCGTCCAACAGAATAAACACAAAGAGTTAGTCCTGAATAAAAAATAATCAAACATATTAATACCTTTCTATGTTACATTAGTGCTATGTCGGGTTTAATACCTAAGCACGAAACTCCAAAAATGTGCCAACTGCTAAAAATTTATTTATAAAAACAGCTTTATATCCCGACTACCAATGTATTTTTTTAAATTGTTCATGTATTCTTCCCAAGTTCAGCATATTAAAGTGTGAGAGCTGTTAGCATACTTGGAAGTGAATTAATAAATCACACACTTGTTCAACAATGCCCCACTGCACATATTGTGAAAATATTTGTAAGCAAACACTACTTGCTACGTAATAAATCACGCACAATATTGCTCATCCCTACTGCACTGAATGGTACATTGGTGACAGCCACTGTGTCCTCGCACTATTTCTGGGAATTTCATTGACGACGAAGCTGGTACAATACAGAGAAATGCAAATTTATGAGAAAGGGATTTGTTCCTCATATTATAATATCATAATTCTGTCAACAAATTATTTTCAAAGACAGCATCTGCAGCTTGATTGCAAATGACTTGATCATTTTAAATTATATAATTTTCTGAACCAATTGTTTTCTTTACATAAAAAGGATACTTTTTACAATAAAAGTGAAAATGTCATTTTTAAAAATGAATGGTGTATTTTCATAAATATTGCTTGAATCTGATTTCTGATCAAATTAATGAGGTCAATTAGCAAAATAAGAGAATTCTTAGCAATTTTTAGCTAAAATATGGAACAATATCTATGTTGTGGAACAATTTGTAGTAAATTTGCTTCCCATAGCTCAATGTCACGTTCATGATAAACCATTTACATACTTGCCAACATTTGAAAACTGGAAAGAGGGACAATCTGGCACATTTTTTTCCAAAAAGAGGAACATTTCCCATTTTCCTATACTTTACTATAGGGTGGGTTTTACAAAAAGAGGAACGGATAGGTAAAAATTACCTTTTTCTTATGCCAAAAACAGGACCGTTCCTCTTAAATAGGAACAGTTGGCAAGTATGCATTTACTTGAAATTGCCATTGTTATAAAACATTTTTATTCATTTATTTCCTCTATCACATGTTTTGCACTAATCGTATAATCTATGTAATATGCATTATGCAAGGTCATTTAGCAAATTTCCTCTCAGCCTTGATAGAAAAAAATAATGCTGATCTGAAATTGAACTTGCAGCTGTGCAAAAACATTCAGTGTTTTCAAATCAGCAATGAAATTCAGTGATTTTTAAAAACGGCATATATTTAAACAGTTGATTACTAAGCTTGTTTTATACCGTGTATTTTCTCTTACGGTACACGGTTCATTTTACACGGTCATGTTTCGTGTACACGGTTCAATTTTTAATTTTTTACATGATGGAGAATTTGTTACTGCATTACTATAATACGAACTGTTATAAACCAAAACTTTAACTAATACATTTTTACAACCAAAAATATTATAAAATGAAGGAAAAAAAAAATTGCGATAAAATCAAGATAAAATGCCGATAAAATGTTGCCTATTTCCCCGGTATATTTCATGTTTATTACGCAAATAAAAACCCAGAAGTAAACAGCGCTTTCATTTAGGTCCCCAGTTTTACGTTGCTCCAATGCAATGCTACTATGGATAGTATCGGTGGGAAAAGATCGCGACATATCTAAAACTACCGCACACAGTGTTCGTAAATTCTATCCTGCGTGTGTTAAACATCAACACAGATGTGCATGGTTTGCACTGTGAAAATTTAGAAGCCATTTGTGCATAATTTTTGTTTGCTTCGCAACATGAAAAATCAAGACTAAGAAACACATGAATATTTTATTCTTTCTAAATAGGATTTAATACAACTTGTCCAGTACACATTACAAAGTAATAATACGCAATGTCTGTGTGTCTGTCCATCTATTTTCTCAGAGATGGTAGGTCGCAGGGTCCTCAAACTTCCCCTCATTAAGCTTTATGTTTTTGGGTTTTTTTATAGTTTGTGTACAAAACTACCGTAATTCTCCTTACGGTACACGGTCCATGCGTTCGTGTACCTGTTCAACCGTGTTTCGTTTACAAGCTTATTGATTACCATTAACGTTTCCATTTTTGAATTGTCTGGAGTAAGATATTTTTGTGTAACTAATTAAAGGCATAAATGTACACATTTCTGAACCCCTGTATTTTGTGATCTGACGGATAATTTCACAATTTCATCTTAGATACTTCATAAAATGTTGGTACATGAAATTCATTTACATTAAAATCTGGCAGACAATTTCCCAATTTTATCTTGGATACTTCCATAAAATATTGAAACAAAACTGGCAACATTTGCCTACGGGCCTCATGAATTGGACGCATTAAAAATTGAGCGCTTGTGCATTGATTTTATATCATTTCACTCGCGACAAGAAATGCACATTTATTAACCTATAGATAATCAATATGCCCTTAAAACAACAAGAATAATGGTCAAATACCAATTTATTAAAAGTTATAGGAGTCATGAGACTTTTCTAAACTGAAATCAGCATACTTGTTGTCATGATACAAACGCAAAGTTTTAAATAAAATGAACTATTCAAGCTCACTACTGCTGGAATCGTACATGACAGTTTCATAAACAGTGCCACATAACATAATAGCGCTTTGGTAAAACGACTCCTAGTTCATACAAAACGGCTCCTGGTTTTCTGAAAAAAATTGGAATCGGGAACCACTTTTTCGGAAGAGTTGTGGCTCTAGGTCCCTGGCCTCTTACTAAAAGAAGGTTCCAATCTATTATATTTTGGTGATACCCTGAATATTGCAATGACAAATTGAACTTCTTGACAATCTCTTTATGTGGCAAAATTGGTTTGTTACTGAGTTGGCTGAACTTGTAAATAAAGACTGATCATTGAAAGGCTTAAAATAATCCCAACACTATTATTTTTAAAAAGTAAGCATTATCTGCAAATTTGTCAATTTAATATCAGTGCCAAGTTGTCATTACACAATGTACTTTCATAATAGATTTTTCCTTTCAGTGTAAATTATAAAAATATTTTACAAAATTTCCTTTTAGAATAATTAGCAACATTTTATTAAATCAAAATTGCGATAAACAATCGAGCTAATCAATTATATGATTTGAATACTAATAAGTTCATTCTCACAGGAAAAATGCATAAACAGCCACCTGTATAAATGACACTGCTGTGACGCTGTATTTATGTAATACCATACACATACTTGATGCAAAAGCCTATAGCACTTGATTTAACACAATTTTGATTGCCGTTCATTTTTGTTTCTTTCTTTCTTCTTTCTTTACAAGTGTCCTGATTTATGATCACATCAGAATGGGGAGGTTTGTCTTTTAGTTTTCTGATAATGGTGTAAGTAAAACTGAAAACATGGTTGTTTCTTTATTGTGCATTTGCAATGCATAAGACGTGCATTTGCAATGCATAAGACGTTCATTTTCAATTGTTGTTATTTATAAACTGTTAATGTGTTAGAATTCAGAAATCATTTGAGATATCATAAATATGTTAATCCAAGTAATAAACATGTAATCTGAAGTAGACTAAGGGATCGTTTCCAAACACTTGTTAGGGGGCCTGATGCAAAAAGGGGAGGCCCTTAAAATTGTTCACCCTCGTAACTTGGGAGCCTTGAAAACAATTACCCTTAAATTTTTGAGGTCGAAAAGGGGGCTCGAAAATTTTCCGCGATATTTTTTTTGCATCAGGTCCCCCAACAAGTGTTTCTGAACGGTCCCTAAACACTGTCAACTCCATATTAATCCTGGATATTACAAACCTCAACCACAAATTGATCACACTAAAGTTCTATATCTATATTGTCACTATTTTTGTACATTTTTCACCTTATGTAACCTTAATAGCTTAATGTGACATTAAGCTACTAGTACTAAAAGCTTCTTTGCAACACCTACAAAGATACCTCAAGTACCAATTATGTTATGGCTTATGTAATAAATAACGCCTTGAAGTTGTGCCTAGCACAGAGTCCTTCACTTTAAAAATCTGCTTTAAGATGGATATCTTCATCTCATCATCTTAAGCCTGATCCTAATTGACTCAATATCTCTCGTCTTAATAACTAGTTATCATAGCAAAGACCCTTAATACTGTTATGTATAAAGCCCATCGCTAATATTGTCTACAGCACTCAGACACATACATACACACATATACTTAAGTAGGCATGAGACTGGCTTAAATGTCAGTAAGTCCAGCTTGTCATTTCAGGTTGAGATAGGGAAGTGGCTATTGCATTCATAGATCTATTCAGTCAGACAAGCAATATGTCTCACATAGAATATCATCAAAATTGGTACCTCTTCTAGCCTCTAAACATTTGGTAAACTCAAGAATCACAAACCCATTTTGAGACTAAAATCACCCAAGGCATGGTACACAAGTAAACCAAATAATACATGACAAAAACTCACAAAATCACAATTTAAGAATTTAAATGTATGTGGAAATTATATAAATTGGAACAAATTACACTAATTATAACATTTTTATTTTATTTTCTTAAAGCATTCAAAGGGTAATCTGGAGTGCTCAGCCGTTTGTGAGGCAAGCAAGCACGCATCACCTGTATACGACATACTCATCATACTGTGTATGAGTGTTATGCTAAGCAACTAGCCGGCAGGACAAAACTCATAATGTATTGCTTGACGCAAATGCAGATTGCTTGCTGGGGCATGGGTGACTTTATTGGGTCGTCAACATTGGAGACTTGAGACATCCTAACAAAAATAGAGCTAAATACAAGATCTATTATTTTGTGCTCCCACATAAAGGAATGAAAAGATTATTGATACCAGTCTGATCAGTATTAAACACATTAATGAGATAAGACACAAAGCACATATCAGGGTTTAATTATGATCCATAAACCACAACAAGTCAGCTGTATATATTTGATCTACGTCATTGGGAAGTAGACTGTCTCATAAATAAATAACCCTTGAAAAAATCTAGAGCTAACTATTAATTGTTGCTCGGTCAAAATTATACTAAAATTCTCCTTTAATTCAAAAATTTCCAGATAGATCAAGACTGTTTCTTAAATTTGGTATTCCTCATTTAAGAGAGGTTCATAATTTGCTGGTAACAATGGTATAATATCCACACATGTCTCTTTCTCTGAATTTTCAGGACAGTGAATCTCAATCTGTCTCTGGTCTGAGTTGTCGCATCGATTTTGTTAAATAAAAATCTTTAATAATGGACAGGAAAAAGAATGTACAATTCAATCATTTGAACTCATTTGATTTTTTAAAGATTTTATGTTCATTGTTCCTCTACATATTAAAGACAATGCTCTTTGGTTGGCAATCCGAAATAACTGATCATGGTTGTCAGTAAAGATGATACCACTCGTCTCTAACATGAATTATACAGCTGTTGTAATACAGGTATGCTAATTTATAATTACACAGTAAAGAAGCTAATATTTTTTTTGCAAAATTTTACAATCAATAATGAATCATTTCCAACAGTGGTACTGTTACATGCATATATCAGGGATCAGATCAGGGATATAAACATATTGTGGAAAACCATTTCAGAGGACTTAAATGTGCAGAATGATTTATTTGGAGAAGATTTCACCGTCTCTGATAGTTAAAGGGACAAGCTATGGTTTCAGCGCTCTTTATATTTTTTATAGCCTATAGCCACCGAGTATGACATCTTAATCAGATAGGCCAACTGATCTTTTATGAAATTGTTCATATCAGATATGACTACTTACATATAATTTTCCTTGTCCTAAACCAAAAATGTCAATTACACATGGAACATGGAGAGTACATTTAAAACAAATTAATTATTCAAATACTAACTTTTTCATGGAATTGACAAAAGGGGGGAAAAAAATCTTAATCACAAAAGAGGGAAAAAAGTAAAGGCCCCTGTTTATGCATTAACAGCTTATTCACATTCAAGAGTAGAGTTTTCTGAAAAGATTACAATCATTCCTTCCAAACACAAATTGCCATGGAAACCCGAGAATTTAACATTCACAACATTGCTGTACCTGTCCAAATAGACAGTTTCACAGAAAACTCCTCTTCAATTGTAAATCATGCTTGTTTACCAAATCTATCTATTTCTGGAGCAAGTTGTTGCAAATACAGCCAAAATGACATAGTAGAATGCACATATTTGCAGCTTTCTATATGTAATTCTGGTTTGCTAACAAATTATGATGTAAAAAAGTAAAATCTATCAAAGGATATTTATGGTAAAGCTTTGAAAGTTTTCAATTCATCTGTATTGAACTTCCTAAATTCCAATCTGGTCTCTCTTTCAAGCTGTAATGTGATCATTATGATTTGAATATACAAATTCTTTTATACAGGTCTTTCTGTCAAGTAATGCAATGCTAGACAGTACACGAGAGATGGCAATCAGCTTCATTGTTTGTTCTGATTAATTACATTGTTGTCTATGCACATTTGGGACATGAATCATAACATAACCTTAAAGGTAATGAACCTGGTTTGGTCCAAATTGTAACATTCTGATCTAGATACTTATATTGTATTGATGTAAAGGACTATCACCTTCGTCCTTCAATTTTGAAAATTTGGTTTGCTTGTTTGAAAGGTGTTGATATTAAAAGCAAAAAGTGTTAACCCATTACAGGGTTGCCAAACATTTTGAACCAGCTCTGCTCATTTTGGTCAACCCACCATTGTAATGACTTGGTATTCTATAATGAATAAATTTGAAAACTGAAAAACTGCATCTCCAGAGAAGTTGGCGTTTTTCTTCAGCCATATCTTTATAAACCCATTGCAAAGTATTAGCTTACATTTTCATTCATAAGTAAGCTGTAACTAACATTTTGTACATGTAATTAAGTTGGAAATGGGCAAATTTTCTCGGTTGTACGTATTCTAATAAGTAATGTTACAAAGAATTGTAAATCCACTTCTGAGTGTAAAATTAATTTTTGAAACAAGTATCATTTTAAGGCTTCTAAATGATTTTAATAATGTTAAGGGATTCTTCTTGAATCTGCAATGAAACAAAATTGACCATGGACTGACTTTACTGGAGGTTTGTGGTGGATTGTCACAGATAATGGTTCGTATTCCAGAAAGGTGTTCAACTAAATCATGGTTTTAATTCTTGTCAACAGCATGGCTCATTGAACTGTTCCACTTGAAAGCTGCAATGATGCGTATCATTCCTGGCCAGTTAATGTTCGGTTAAACCATGGTTTAGCTAAACACATTTCTGGAATACAGGCCTATATGTCTCAAAATGACCCATAAAAACTACATGATAATTCAAATGGTTTTAATACCATATTTCCAGCGATATGTGGCTTTCTGATCAAAACTCTTTAAGGCGGCATAATTTATGAAAGTCTTTATTGTCTAAAAAATACAACGGTAATTGGAGAAACCTACAAATCCGAATCCCAATTCGTCAAACAATGCAATCATGCACCTTAACTTGAGTCATCTATTTGGCCATTCTGTTAAAAGGTGCATGTACAGTCAATATTGACAGTCGGGAGGCAGCTTCACGTATGACCTTTGGCCTTAAACATTTGTCACGTGATCGGGCGTCAAAATACGGGCCGATTTTTAGCTTACTTGACACCGTCGGTTTTTTGGCAAAATTATCACATTTAGAGTTCTCAATCGGAAAATTGATGAGAAGATTTCAGTAAAATACATTTCTTAACACCTTATCAGATAAAAAACTATAAGCTTATTGACGGCACTGACAAGAAATCGACTTTTTATTTCCGCGAACATGACTCAATTTTGACATGACTTGCGCCGAAAATTGTGAAAAATCTCAATTTAA
>JXSR01S049154.1:0-12090 GCA_000969725.1 Ophiothrix spiculata
CAGGGGATAACGAATTTATCAGCCGAGTGTAATACAAACCCAAACCAATAATATTTTTCGTATTGCATGAGAACAAACAGGGGATAACGAATTTACCACTCAGTAAACACAAACGTTGATGGCAAAAATTTGAAAATACTAGGAAAAATGCTTGGAAAATGTTTATTTTTATATTTTTATAACATTGCAATCAATTTTAGATTTGTAATTTTCCGGGTTTGATTGACAGCTATGCACGTTGTTTCTATCGGCATCGCGTAGGACAACGCATGGCTGTTAGTCTTGCATGCACAGCAGCTGCGCGCGCTTTGTAATACAGCTATCATGTTCCGAAAGCGATACGAGTTGGACTGGTGAAAGAGCTGTATGATACGAGTTTTCGTATCACATAGAGGATTTCGTATCATAAAGAACTCTGAAGTTATGATACGATTCGAAAATATCCTTTTCAGTTATTAACCAATGAAATTGTTGTATTTTTATCTACTGAGTGATAAACAAGTGTATCACCTCTTGTAGTGTAAATTTCATGCAATTGCTGAGTCAGAACTACCAATCAAGATAGGCTTATGCAAACTGCATTTGAAAAACCTTACGTTGTGTTATATGAGTAACAGACCTGTTATGAAGTAATTGTTAATAAAAGTAAAAGTTTCTTCTTTCCTGAACAATGAACAAAATTGATTGATGTGAATTCCACTAACCCATATCACCGTTTGTTTACCCCAAAACAGATTGTATATTTTGATATCGATGAACAAGAAGGAGAATTAAAATCGCCAGATTGGTTTGAAGCTGCAGGTGCACAAGAAGAATTAGAAATCAGATTAGAAGAAATACAGGTAACGATTTGTGAGATCTATTTTTAAGGTTTAGCATTGAACCAGGCCTGGATTTAACAGTGACAACTTTTTAAACACAGAATTGTCGATGCAAGTTTATTTTGAACAGTGCATAACTGCAGTGTCTGTTTGAAATCTTGTTGCTCAAATTTGTAAAATGTTTGTTGCTCAAATTTGTAAAATGTAGATAAAAACATCCTTAGATCCTCAGTGTATGTTTTTGCAAAATGATTCATGGATGAAGGTTTTAATGTGAGGTACACCCTTAGTACCTTTGGATTCTAGAATGATTAGTGCTAGGAGTTCCTGTTTATGATACACTGCTCATATACCCGTGACACTTAGACACTGAGTTAGATGCTTTGAAAGTCAAATTTCATGAATCCATAATTTACAAGTAAAATGTTAATTTTTTTTGTTCTTTTTTTCACATATACTTGTAAATTCTTTGCATCCCAGCACTAGTTCTGAACTTACAAATAGTACATCTGGTTCAATTAGTGTAGTTAATCCAATCTTCAATAACTCACCGTTTCTTCGTATGAGGGAGCACACCGTTGTTGATTTCGGATGAATCCACAGTTGATATTCAAATAAATTGATATCAAGACAGTTCAGACAGTTTTATTTTCCATATCAATATTTACAAAAATATTAAAAATGTACATAAAAAGCAAAACAATCAATATGGTGGATGTAATTGAAAGGCCAGGAAGGCCTGATGTAATCACAACCCAGAAAAACAACAAAAACAAACAAAACAAAAAAACAGAACAAAGAAAGACAAAAACATAAGAAAGTACAAAAGTCACTTATTCTCCAAACAAGGTTTTGCTAATGATAATTTGATAGGAGGTGACACTTCAGTTGTTTACGAAAGTGTTTTATTGACTTTGATTTTTGAAATAAGCACGTCACGCACAACACAGCATACACGGAGGTGCATTTACGCAGTGCATGTAAGTTGGCGCACTGTTCATCGCGCGTCGGTAACTTCAATACGTGCAAGGACTGGCACTTGGAAACAGTTGAAAAAGACAACGCAACAAACATTTAAAAACTAGCATTTTGCTTTTCTGCTAAATATTTTTATGAAGATGAGTATCTGTTAAATTGAAAACAATTAGAAATTATTCATAAGTTTTCAGGAAGATTTTTGTTGTTGAAAGGTATTTGAACATGCTACAGAGTTGTTCATCGCGAATCAACAACCCTGCGCCCGATGCGTCTGCGTATACGCGGATGCATCGTTGTTTGAATAACTAAATTAATACTGCAGATGCAGATAAATAACAAATCTTGATATTTTCTCTTACAGACTTCACTTGATATAGTAAAGGAACATCTGAAAAAAGCACAACAGCATCAAAGAATGTGGCGCAATATAGAATTCCGGGACCGCTTTGTAGTTGAACGGAATTATGAACGCGTGGCTTTTTGGTCCATTACAACTTGCGTAGTTATGATAGTTACATTTGTTGTCCAGGTGGTCATGATCAGAAGTCTCTTTAGCGGCACTGGGAAAGTGAGGACATAACAGGAGGCAGAGGTTATGTCATATGCAATATTTAGTAAGTTAGGGGGTCAGACAAAGATATTATATCTCAGGTAGTGCCTTATGCTGTTTTCATGCTGGTATAGTTTTGTAGCTTTGTCATATATCATACATTGTAGAATCTTGTGGTTGCTACTGGAGCAAGCTACATTTTGACGATATAGTGGAAAGCAAGAGACAAGATATTTCACGGAATATGCTACTTGCAAAGCAACAAAACTGCAAGCTACAAAATTCTTGTTGCTCACTATGAAACCAAACGAATGACAAAGCGGCAGATATAGGCAAAATAAAAATTTTGTTGGACAATTTAAACAATGGGCCCTGTACTCTGGATTTTTGTTTACATTGTCCAATAAATTATTGTTTGGCCTATTGTATGAAAGCAGCATAAACGAAAAACAACCTAATTTTGTTGGAGAACTAATCCAATCCATCTTGCATTGGTGAATTTTGTTTATCCTTCCAGTGGTGTGATTTGAAAAATGTGTTGTTTTAGATACATAAACATATGTGCTCTTTACATGCACAAGTGGGAAAATGGAAGCATTTGTAAATAATGGCATAAAAGGTGTGGTTACAGAGTCACTGCATTGGATGACCTTTTGTAATAAAGACATCATAAGTTCTTCAAGTGTACTTACACTGAACCAGGAACACTCTCAGCCTTGCGAATCCTGGAACAATCATGGCAAGTTTATCTTCCCAGCTCATTTTGATAACGATTTTAATGCCAGAATACAAAGGGCGATCAAGAGCAGGAACTCTGACACCAAACTGTCTACTACACATGAATGGCATTATCATTCAATAGATACTTAGTGAGATTATATTTGTACTTAAAGTTCTATAAAAACAATAATCTTAAGATTTCTTGTCTAAAAATCAGAGTTTACAAGAGAATCATTTTTACATGATTTTCAAATATTTGCTATAAAATACAGCGTGAGTCAAAATGAAGTTGACCGAGATTCAAAACTGTATAACAAAAGAACTACTGATTAGTGATATTCAAAACAATTGGTAAGCACTTTGGAAATGTGCAGACTCCCCTGCTTATTTTTAAAAAAGAATGAAGGAAATCTGTAATTCCGGAAGTTATGCTTGGTTTAGTAAAAAACAATTTATTCAAGCTGTCAACGGAATAAATAAGTACACCAATTAAAAATGCAAAGAAAACCCTTGATTGAGCAGAGTAATAACATGTTTATGAATACCCCACCCTTCCTTTGACTGATATTTAAACATTGAATCAAGGAGATTGGCCATTCATAGGAAAAGCTGTCCATGATATGCTGATCTTTAAATGAAAGGAGAACTTAAACAAAACCATTTAATAACTAGGATTTTGATACAGGAGTTTCAAATTCAAATATCAACCAATTGTATGCATGAAACCAGTTTAGAACCTGCCTGACACTGAATTGGTAACGCTGGTCGTTGGTACTGGAAGTTGTACATCGTATGACAACTTCTAACAAGGCAGTTGTAATTGAAACCTGATTGAAAACACACAGGCCTTCAGAGATTCAAAGACGTTTTGCAGAGCCAGAATTGTTAAGTGCAAAAGAGGACCATGAGGATCTGAGACTTGGATTGTGAACAGAAATGACAGCCCTCCAAACTGCATCAATCTTTGCCAAAAGAAGAAAGGGTATTAGTAACAGGTGACTGCACAGCTGAAGTACTTACTTTGCATTTTGTTCGCTCATCAATTCCGTGGACAGCTTGTAAAATGCGTTTATTTACTAAAACAGACATAACTTCTCCTAGGAATTACCGATTTCCGTCATTCTTTTTTTCAAAATAAGCAGAAGAGTCTGCACATTTCCAAGGTGCGTAACAATTGTTTTAAATATCAGTAGTTCTTTTGTTATAGAGTTTTAAATCTCGGTCAACTTCATTTTGACTCACGCTGTACTTAAAATATGAGTGAAGTTGTTATTATTATTTAGTTTCATAAAGCATTTTGAAATGTCAGCAAGAACTGTTGGTGACCGTAGAGGTTGTAAGGTCATGTTAGAGTAATGGACATTGAAACCGTGTGAGCCGTTATGGCTTTGGCTGCATTACTTTCAGAAAAAAAGGAGTGAAAAAGGGGGAAAAAGATGACTTAGTTTCTGAGTCAGGTCAAAAGATATGCCCAATTTGATTTTCTTGACTAATTTGGCTATTAAATTTTGCATTTTTAGGTCAAAAATTGGCTTGCGCATACATATTGGAAGGAATATTGTCTGCATTTATAGCCATCGATATGGTTGCATTTGTGACAAAATTAAGAGACTTAAAGTAGTTGTTGTTTTTTCATTCAGATACAGTGTACAAATTCATTTTAAACCACTGTTTTCTGGTGCCTCTTGCATCCCTGCAGGGGCACAAGGGCCAAGGCCGTATCACTACTATTTTGACACCCCAGCCAGCCCAGGGGCCGATTTCACCAACATTTAGCGATGGTCGCTAACCCCGTTTTGATCGGTAACTCCAAAAATGATCAATAAATAGCAGGCATTTTAAACAATTTAGCGATCATTTTTGGAGTTAGCGATCATTTTTGGAGTAAGCGATCAAAACGGGTTTAGCGATCATCGCTAATGTTAGTGAAATCGACCCCTGGTCAGATTTGTCCAGTTTTGTGCATAAAGTCACATTTACCAATTGTTTCAACATTGTATTGTTCGAAAAAGTTAAGGTTTATGATTTTATCACAAAATCAAACTCAAATTTGATGAAGCAAATCTAGCTTGAGGAGGATTTGGGACGAAAACTTTAAAATGAATACAGGTGCTTTTGAGTTGTTGGTAGCTAAATTTGAAGAAAGCAGTTAAAGACTGCTTGCATGCTATAATTTTGAGTAGATTTATATGTTAATTTATTAAATTTTGAGTAGATAAAGACATTTGTAAATTTTCCTGTTATAGTATCCACTAATTTGATTGGAATATAACCAATTCAAAGATTTATTATTTTGTAACTAAATGCATGATCTACTTAGTATTTACACACAGTATATTTGGTTTATATTTTGTTTCATAGAAATATTTTATTACTACACTTGATAAAGAACAAAAGCATTAGGCTAAAAAATGAAATATCCTCTGTCTCAAAGCTCTTCTGAATTTGAAAAACCAATGCAGAATGTGATTCTCTTTTTTAGGGTTTAAGCCAGTATGTTAAACTACTCTATCAGGGTTTCAATCCACTGTTCATTCATGTGTCATTCAGATTCTTCCCACCGCCACATTAGCTTCAACAGCTGCATGTTCACAAGAGTTTCTACCCAGAACCGTGGCTGTTATGTACTAAAAAAACATATTGGTGCTATTAAGTTGGTGAGAAAACAGTGTTTCGTACATTTTCCACACAATTACAATCTTCCCAACTTCCATTGGTGACGCCATATTGTTGACAACTAGCACTCTTAATCGATACACCATGTTAACTTCTGGTGATGTCACCTTACAAAGACTATAGGTGCTTCGAAAATTCTATTTTTTTTTAATGAAAACATAAAAATTTAGATAGGCCTAATTGAAGAAAAAATTGCATCTGCTACAAACACAAATGGACATGACATGAAAAATTATCATGGGAGCTTTGTCACAGAGGATTTGTTTTAGCCTTAGTAAGCAATTATTTGTATTTTAATTACAGATTGTTATATTTTACTTATCACCTTAATGGATGTATTATTGAAAACTGAAATTTCAAATGCACATTCTTTTAAGTATACTTGTAAATCCTTAGGCACAAGTAGTGTTTTGAACCTTTAAAGGTGCAATTCATGATTTTGATGTGGCCTATTTTCTAGCTAAATAAAAAGAAGAGTACAACATAAATATATACTGAAAATTTCACTTGATTCCGACCTTTCGTTTCCAAGTTACAAGCTTTTCAGCATTTTGAAAATCCCCATAGACTACTGTGTTGTAATTACTGTCGGGGGCCCGACAATAATTAGAAAATGACACATTTTGTCTTTTTTCTCAAAAACGCAAGCACATATGAAAGAATGGTTCGGGATCGTAACATATACCACTTGAGGATTCTTATAAGATAAAAAACTCCAATTTGATAGAGGTGACCTTGAGGGTGAAAAGTGGATCATGAATTGCCCCTTTAAGATTGAAACAATTGATTTAGGGAGGTCTTCACAACTGAAGCGTCGGTTGAGCGTCCGGAATTGGGCGCTCTGGTTGGCTTTTAGTGTACTGAACAAGGGCATTCACCTGTAACTTGGTTAGCCAGCGGTTGGATTGAGTTTTGAAGCAGCCCTTTAAAAAGGTTTCCAGCCGTTCCAGGTATTTTCCAGTTTCAAGTTTTATAACCCCAATCCTGGTCATGCTATTCTGTAAAACGAATCTGTTTGTGTGATTATTCACTAATATTGCTGTATCTTGGACATTAAAATTCTCGCAGAAATGCTCTCCTAAATGAACTCAGTATTACAACAACATCAAGTTAATTATCAATATTGAAAAAATATCTTAAGTGCCTTAATCATATTTCACAATCAAGTAATAAATAGGAAATGATGTGAGAGAATTTTACAATACTTGATTAGTATTCCTGAGAAGTGCCAAAATTTTTGATATTTATGGAACAAAAACATATGCATAATTACGACCACTTTAAGTACATCATTTCATTGTACAGGTCTGATGTGATCAAATATTTAGGGGACTTTTACCACGTTTTTACATGTGGTGCAAATTTAATAGGAGCAAAATTAAGATGATGTAAGCAGCTGATAGTCATGCTGGACCAGGAAGTGAACCCGAAAGTCTCATGGCTATTTCTGTGAGTTCCGTCCACCAACCACAAACCGTCATAAATTTAACAGTTCACTGATTTGAGATATGGGAGGGGGGTTATATCTAATAGGCATTATTTTGTTGAAATAAATATTTTTGATCTAACAATTTATCCATGAATTCAACAAAGTCAATCCACATTTTGTTATTTTTAGAAACAGCCACCTTAATGAACAAATTTGTTTTGTTTGTTACATACTTTGTTTGTGTATTTACTTATTTATCCAGGTTGGTCTGTAGGGACTTGGGGTTCATGACAAAGCCATATATCTCCCAAGTTTATGCATAAAGCATTACCCTGGATAACCCACAAAGGATTAGAAATGGGTGTGTTTACAGTCCAGCGATTTCATCACTGTAACATTGCTTGACATCTATGGATATATGCAGTCTTAAGATTTTCATGCATGCAGCTAATAGCGCTAAGGATGCGTAGCAATAGATGTTGAACGATGTTGCATTGATGAAATTGCTGAACTCTGAACGCACCAAAAGAACACCATGTTGGCCAAAGGCCACTCCCAACTCACCTTGGTTTTTAAACGCTTTTGTTAATTTATATTAATTTCTTTTGAGGAAAAATATTTATTTCATATCTCAAAAGAAAACTAAATTATGCCCAAGATGCAGATCAACCATATCATATTCACATCACATGTTGTCTTTAACTGATTTTATAGGTTTGAAAATTTGCTTAGAAATGAGAAAAGTTAATTTATAGAAACAACTGGTTTAGGTTGATTAACAGGTAATTAAGAACGCATTGTAATTTCTTTACATAGTAATTTTTGTAAGGAGCATACTGTTGTTCTCATGGATTGGGGAGATACCAGGCTTTATATACCAGCCCATGTAATGGCGTCCTATTTTGTCTCCATGTTGGAATAAAAATAGCGGCGTGCCTGGTATCTTCCCTGTAAATCTATGGTTGTTCTTCAAACTTGTAAACTGTATTTACATCTGTATTTTAATTGCTAAATATTGAATCTGTTTGACACTGTTTGCTCTGGATTTCACCTACTTTTAATTTTTATTATCCATAACTAGGGGAACATGGCTGAGCGGTTAGATCACAGGTCTCGTAATACAGAGGTTGTGGGTTCTAGCCCCGGGCCAGGCGGTTTTTGACTCCTTGTTTCCTTGGGCAAGAAGCTTTGCTCTACTTGCTCTGTGGTTCGGAAGTCACGTTAAGCTGTTGGTCCCCTGTACGAATAGACTCCTTCATGGGGTATGCATGCATGTCATGCAAGTACAATGTATATTGATTGATTGATTGATATTGATTGATAGACTGATTGCGATTGACACTAAAAATGCAGTAGTTGAAGGTAACATAATAAACATATTTCTCATTTTGGCATCTTTTCAATAAAGTCATCAATTAATCAATCTAACAAATCAATGCATGAAATTGACTTGATACAACTGAATTTAGTTACAATTATTGAACTATTACATTATATATGGACACTTGTAAATTCATTTGATGTATGTAAGAAGGATTTATATATATCCTTATTGCAAAGCTGAAACTCCCCAAACCATTTGTTACCGCATTATTTAATGTATTGTAACTTTATTCATATATATTGTAAACAGCATTTTGTACTTTTTTACTCGCATTTATTCTGTTCATGAGATTTAACCATTAATCTATTATCCGCAAGTATAAAGATGTGTGTTAAGTATTGAAAAGCATATCTTTATGGTTGTATAAGGCTATGAATGCACACAATCTAATGGAATGGTGCTCATCAAAAATGGGGCTAAAGATATATACATGTATGATAAGAATTGTCCTACAGTATTCTGGTTAACAGGTATGTCCCTTAACTTTGATTCAGAATTATTCACCCAATAGAATATTTCCTTTCAAATATAATTTTGCACTCAAGTCTCATACGTTAAGGGTTTATGAAAAATCTGTTTAACCATAATGTTGAAGGACCAACACTGATCATGTTTGTTTTGATTAATTATTGATATGGTACTTGATTGGATAATTACAAAAAATAGTTTTGTACTAAAATATTATTGGACACAAGCGACAACTTTGATATTTGTCAACACAAGGTTCAATAAATACCGTACTAGGGAATCAATTTGTTACTTGATTTGGTTTCTGTGCTCATTTCAGTTGTCTTGTGTGTTTGCTGTAAAGATTGAAATAATTCATTCCCTTCATCAAAATTTGAATGCAGATATTCAGGTTCACCACTTCTATGACTTTAAATATTAGTTATATTTTATCACAATTGAGGACAATTTTGTGTTTATACGGCTTCTGAAACTTAAAATTTCAAAGGATGCATGCTTGGAATCCAAGACGCATTGAATTTCTAATCGATGCTGATATAATGGCAATGATACCATGTTCGTTGATTGGGAATAAATGTAAACCAGCAAATACATGCAATGTACAGTAACTCATATGCATTCAGACTTTTTTTAAGGGAAGAATAATGCAAATAATGTAGAAAAAGAATAGACGGCAAAACTTTAGCAAAAACCTGTGCTGATGTGCATGCCATTGCACTTTTAGTTGATAGATCAAATAGAAAATGAATCAAAAACCCTTTCCTTTCCTAAAAAACAAATTATAACCAAACAATAAACTACAGATCAGTAATGGTGCATTCTGTGTCCAGCAATTTCATGGCTACAACATAACTTGACGTCTACTGATAATAGTAGCAGGTATAAAGACTGGGTATCTGTAGTTGCATATAATGTTGCAGTAATGAAATTGCTGGACTTTTAACGTATCATAATATAATTAATATGTATCTCTTTTACATATTAAATTGAATGGGTTTTGGATTGCTAGAGAATGAACAATATTAGAATCTGTCCCAAAGACATCTATAGAGCTGATGGTTGATATTATGCAAGATTGCATTCCAGAGGCCATATGTTACAAAAGGTCCTGACCATTTCATCTTTGATTTCATGTCCTTGTCATTGAATTGGAAATTCTCTTTTTTCCAATGACTGCTATATTGCATGCATAATTTCCTAATATACATCAACCAATATTGGCAAAGAAGACTCAAAGAGTTACAGTTCTTGAAATTGAGAAAATTTGCCTTTTGGGATTGAAGTTATATTTTGATGTCCACAAATAGTGATTGGCGTGCCCAAAGGGGGCCCCCAGTTTGATGAGTCAGTTGGGGGAAAAGGCCCATTCGGGGATCTTTTCAAATAAAAAAATAGAAAAGACAGGGAGGAGAGAACAGATTAAAAGAATAGAGAAGAAAAAAGGTTTAAAAGATTGTTGAAAAACTTGCCGTGCGCTTGTGAGACCCTTTTTTGTCTCGCCTGAACATAGTGAGGAAGAGACATACCAGTCACTTTTCTGTGCGCTCTGCGTTGTCCGCAGCATATCTCCAGAACCGTAAGGCCTATGGTAACAAAACTTGGTGACATGAAGGGCCTCAGGATAAATTCATGCTGCAGAACTTTTTTGGGGTGTGGTCAAGGTCATTCAAGGTTGAAAAGTCATTTGAAGTCAAATCTCAAAAATGTTAAAAAAGTTGACCTGAGGTCATTTCAAGGTCACGGCTATAACTCATGAGCCTTTGACCCTGCATGGATTAAACCTGGACTGTGGATAGCCTTTGACCCAAGGTCAAGGTCATTTGAGGTCAAATTTCCAACATGGACAAAAAGTTGACCCGAGGTCATTTAAAAGGTCAAAAAGTTGAGGCGAGACGCGTGGTTTGCGAATCAACTTGTTTTGGGTTTTTTTTGCTTGTCACTTTTCAAAAGCTACGTCAAAAATTGTGGGGTGCACTGGCACGCCACTGGAAGGACTTCCAACCCTTGTCTAAAGCACAATGGAAGAAAACCCACAGGCAACAATGTTTGGGAAACAATTAGAAAATAGGCTCTACATCATATCATGAAATTTGTCCTGAAGACTACACCCCCCATACACAATTACTCCACCAGCATGAATTCTCTGACTGTTTATTGCTGTCACATCTTTTAAATTTCAAAAATGTTAAAGCAGCCAAAAATGTGTTTAGGGTTTGAATAAGAGGAGAAAAATATAGAAGTTCAAAGCCACCCATACCGGGGTGACAAGAACACCTGAAGAAAAAAAAATAAGCACACTGCATGTAATATGTCCTTTCTTTTCATTTGACTATGAGAGAGGCCATACCACAGGAGGTATTTAGAAAACAAAATATCTGACTTTTTTTCTTTTTTTTAAATTTTAATTTATTTTTTGTGTATGTGTCTATCTTGCCATGAAAATTTTACAAAACCCCCCTAAAGTGACCCCAAATGTAAAAGGAACTCGAATTCAAGGAACTATAAAAAAAGGACTTTAGTACATAAAGCACACTACAAAATATCGCCCATAAATTTCGGACTCTACAACGTGTGCACAATAACCACTGCAAAGAGGTGTTTACACAGTAAACATTGGTAAACGTCCAGAACCGGTTTAGGCCCTTATACTCAATGTTGAGTTTCCCGTCACCTGCCCTCGTTATGATTTTGGACCTGTGTTTCAAAAGTGAAAATCCAAAAATATTTCATTACTTAAAATCAAACAACAGCGGCGTAGCCAGGTTTTCGAAAGTGGAGGGGCCACAAGACGAACCGACAGAATTGGATTGATCATGCGAGCGGAGCGAACTAAGTTATCGGAGCGAATAACGGGTGGGGTCCAGGGGCCCGCCATTGGCAGGCGGCCTACCGTGCCGCTTGGACCGATGCGGTATCGCCGCCCGGCCTTCGGCTGGTCTGCTCAAATTTACCGATGGGCGCTTTTTTAAAGGGGAGGCAGGTTTAAGTTGTACTGCCGAGGAGCTGAAAGTTACCCTTACCAGCCCCAAATTTGGCTGGGTTTCCCATTGGTGTCTTAACACCT
>JXSR01S049158.1:13112-26330 GCA_000969725.1 Ophiothrix spiculata
AAGTAAAATTTGGAAACATGTATTACTGTATAGTCAGTTTACGCTTTGGAAACCTTGGTTTTTCTACAATTGCCCCCAGAACTTAGTTAATTGCCCCTGGATCAGGTAAAATCCCTGTGAGCAGGGGGCAATTTTTTCAAGAAACTTGCCCCTGGATCCCGTTTTCTTAAAAAAAGCTTGGGTTCATGTATTTTATTTTCATCTTTTACAAAATTATACAACTTAAAAGTTTAAAACTTGTAAATATATCAATATTTTAATCTGTTTATCAAAGTTAATATAAACATGATAAACCACGTGATTTGTGTAGCTCAGATTGGTCCCCTAAACGTTCAGAATGCTCCCCTCAAACAGCTCCAGGGGAGTTTTCTGTTAGCTCTCCCAGTGCTCTCCTTGAGATTCCTAGGAGAGCTAAAAAAACTCCCCAGGGCAAAAGTTTCCGTAAAGGCCTGAAGGAGGTGTGGTGATCCCCTCTCCGCAAAAATTACAAGT
Organism: Ophiothrix spiculata; assembly: GCA_000969725.1. Taxonomy (NCBI): domain Eukaryota; kingdom Metazoa; phylum Echinodermata; class Ophiuroidea; order Amphilepidida; family Ophiotrichidae; genus Ophiothrix; species Ophiothrix spiculata. The sequence continues at coordinate 13,605 of JXSR01S049158.1, forward strand.
GTGGAGTCTGGCCCTGTTGCTTCGAAAGAGAGATGGGCACTCTGACCGGTGCAATTACAGGCCATCTTCTTTACTTTATTGGCATACTGATTCAATAAAAAATACTTTCTGGAATTCCAAAGGGGAGCTCAAGTTATTTGTCATTTTGTTGTTTCCATCTGGGTCTTACATTTGCAAGGATATGTGATACATAATATCATTAACAGTTGTGGATGCCTTCTATTTGGGACTTAGCCAAGACATTTAAATAAGGGGGAATTGGGAATATGGAAACAAGTTTGTAGCAGAAATAATGCATGGTGTTTACATCACACACAAAGTGTGTCCTCATTTCCAATCATCTGTGCTAAACATAATATGCAGATTTCCAGTATGAAGAGGCCCAAAGTATCGGATTCACACCAGTGGTCAATTTCACTAACATCAGGCATGAGATTGTTCAGCCTTTTCTCTGATTTCAGAGTTTTTGATGTAAGAAATTTGCTGATTTCAGAGTTATGACGTAAGAAATTTGCTAATTTCAGAGTTTTTGATGTTAGAAATTCCGCAATTTTCTTTATTTTCAGCCTGTTTGAGGTGTTTTTAACAATATTACATATTATATCATGATTACAGTGATTTGAGCCGTGCAATAGTTTGTTCTATTGCACGGCATGAAACAAACCTCTGTGATATCATGATATAAAACAAATATTGAATGCCTATGCACGTGCAATAGTACAAAATATATCATTCGGTCAAATTTGGACTGATCCATTTCACTCGGCTACGCCTCGTGAAATAGAAAAGTCCAAATTTGACCTCATGATATATTTTGTACTATTGCACTCTTAGGCATTAAATATTTGTATACTATTCCAGATTTTTTCATGAAAGTGTACTCTCATGCCTGTAACATTAAAATGCATCGTTAACACATCGTAAGACCGAACACATCGTTCACTCATCGCAAATTTACGTTCACCTTTTGGCTCATCACAAAATTGCGATGTGTTGGAATTTTCTCAGTGCAATGTTTGTGTCGCATCGCTCGCTTGCGAAGGATTTTTGTCTTTGTGAAATACAGTCTAGCTGCGCACTGAACGCATCGCAGCAACGATGCATCGCAATTGTTTTGTAAAATCGACCACAGAGGTACAATAGGTCGCCCTCAATAAGCGACACTCGATACATGGTGACAGACGGTTAATTAGTAGTCAAAACTCAGGTGGCAATAGGGCATGATTTACTAGATTTAGGGTGAGAGATTTAAAAATGCAAATTTGGGGATACAACATTGGAAGTGGCAATGGCTTGACCGCCTTCCTTTCAAAACGTGTATAGATTCGAAGCTTGAAATTCCTAGGACTAAATCACATTTTAATTACTATATACGTGGAATATTTCGCGCAACATTTATTTTCGTGCTCAGCTGCCTTGCAAGAAAATAAATGCAGCGTGAAAAATGGTACGTTATATACCGGCGCACATAAAAAATACAACGAGCGAGAAAATTAATACACGCGAAATGATTCAAATATCAGCTGTGTGCAAAAATATTGGCTTTCACAGTACCAGTTTGAAGATGTCCTATGTCAGTATCAAAAAAGAAAGAAAGAATTATTTAGGCTAATAGCCAAGGATAACACAAGAAAGCCTCTAATAAAGCGTATTTCCATGATTGGTGTCCAAGATCTTTCTTTAATTAAATCAGTTTTGGATGCAGGAGGAAGGCCGGATTACCCGGAGAAGAACCTGCGGAAGCGAGCATGGACTGAAAACCAAATGCACATACAGCACCGGGACCGGGAATCGAACCCGGGACTCAGTGGTGCAAGGTGAGGAAAGTACCGCTGCGCTAACATGGCGACATGATTTTTCTTTTCTTTTCGCAGAGATTGGATTCGTACGGCATCACTGTATCTGAATTGACGGGAGATCACCAACTGACCAAAGACCAGATCAACGCGACTCAGATAATTGTCTGTACACCAGAGAAATGGGACATCATCACGCGTAAAGGCGGAGAAAAGACGTACACACAGCTGGTCAGGCTCATCATCATCGTAAGTCCAACAGTCGTCATGTGCATGCAAGAAAGTGTATCTGCAATAGCTGCCATTTGTCATGAATTTGGATTGCACACTGTATAAATCCAGTCTTGGGTCAATGGTACTTTAAATGGTGTCACCTGAAGAACCATTTCAAGAACCATTGACATAAGAACAGTGAAATTTTGAGGGATTTTTCACATTCTTGTGACAATTTGTAAAATAAATATAACTTTGGGCAGCCATTGCAGATACACACTTTCTTGCACTCACATGACGATTTATTTACTGATATGAATTTTAGATATTGGATAGCTACTTAAGTCTCTGTGTATAAAGAACATTTTACATTTTCCATGAAAGAAGTGATGAGGAAGATATGTGTGGAGCTTATCAAACACATATATTTTCTCCCACAAAGGGAAACTTTAAACAGCCTATAAACATGCCATATAAATTATTATATACCTCTCATAATTTTAGATTATTGGCATTTAATTGGTGAAAACTTTGTCACATGGCATAGAGTCGTTTTACCTACTTCATTATTTTTGAAGCACAAGGTACTATATTCCTATGGGATAGTTCAAAAATGTACCAAAATATAGGGAGTAGTTCTAAAATGCACCCAAATGCATCTAATAAACAAGACTGAAAATTTGCCCAAGTAGAGGGAGACAAGAATGCAGCAAAATCTCGATCTAATTAGCTATTTGGCTTGTTCAAAACAAATCCCGAGATACGATAACCCAATTTGGTGAGCTCCAATTCTCCTTAAGGTGCCCGGTACCCTATTATGGTTTTAGCATATCAAATTTGAGATACTATGTGAATAAAATGATGATTTCATGCTCTTTAAAATACTTTTACCCCATCCAAATCGGATATTTGGTTGAAAAGTTATGGTCGGGTTCGTTTCAAAATGTTGTACAAACCTTGATCGCAAAACAATACAAAACATAAGAATTGAATTTCTTTGTATTTTATTGTTTTTCACCCTGCAATTTTTTTAATCACTGGGTGAGGAATTGTAAAAATAGAAAAATATACCTAATTGAAACATTGTAATGTTGTAGATACTTCTTAAAATTAAAGTTCTACTGAAATCAATAGTTAAATTATCGTTGTCCCGAATCTAATTAGCATAATATGCAAATCAGGTGTTTTTGAACTTAAATGCTCTTTTTCTCAAATTAAGGATTTTTGGGAAAAAATCGCTAACACTGGAAAACTAATCATTGGATTTTCATGAAATTTGGCAGAAATGTTTGTCTCAACAAGTTGAACAAACCTATGATGGCTTTTTTCAATATTCCCCCCACAAGTAAAGTTATTAACAAAAATCATGTGTTTTTCTGACTATTACCAAAACGTTGATTTTTATAATTCCTGAGGGAAATTGATAAAACCCATAATAGCGTTCTTAGGAAGCAATTATATTATCTGCTAAATTTAAAATTTCTGTCATTGCATTTATCTAAATTGAGTTTTAGCAATTTGAAAATCCTGCATTGAAAATCGTGATTTTTGACTTTTTCACTAAAAATTGGACCTAATTAGCATATTTCAAGGTCCAAATGTCTGAATTACAGTTTTTCGTATCCGGCATCTCATACGCTTGCCACAGTTCCAAAATTCCTCGGACAAAACCAGTCACATGACCACCAATTGCAGGGTACCGATTGCGTTCATAAACAATTGGCCGTGCACTCTGGTTGTTTATTTACATCTTCTGAAGAATTGTGATGCGCTTTTAACCCTTAAAGAGCCGGGCTTCCAATCTCGGAAACCTATTGACGATCAAGTTTAGGGTACTGGTGGATAGCTAGGACCCTCACGAGTCCATTGGTACCAACAAAATTGAAATCCGACCTTGTATGACGTCACAGTGACGTCATATAAGTGTCAAAAAATGCGAAAATCGCCAAAATCATGGTTTTTCGCTACTTTTTTGAGCAAAAGTTGCAATTTTTATCAATGATGTGTGTCAAAATATACTTACACACGTTCTGAATCCAAATAAATCAAATAAAACATAGTGGTAGAGTATCCTGAAAGCAAAACACACGATTTGTATATAATTTCAGGCATGATTATCTTCAGGTTTTTGCCTGTATTCAGGTAAAAATGCTTGGATCTTCACTGTACAAAAGTATTGGGAAACTCACATTTTCAGGCTAATTCATTCAAAATTACAAAAAGCCATAACCATCCCTGAATTTCCATTGAAAATCAGTTTTTGGTCAGTTTTTCGTTTGACCCAGCGTGCCATTACACAACGCCACGTCCCAACCCTAGGTCCGATTTCCACAAAAATGGTCTTAAAATATCATACCTGCCAACTGTCCCGATTTTGTCGGGATTGTCCCGATTTACAACTCTCAAAATGGCCAAAAATCGGGACGTCCCGATTTTGAGATATTGAAAAAAATACAAATACAAGGAAAAGTCGCCAATATTTATGGTCTTGTGGCATATATTTGGGCCAGAATCTCAAAAAAGCTGTTAATAAACACAAGGAAAGTCGCAAGGGGACATGTAGTCAATAAATATTTGTGCTCTTGGAACACGAATTTGAGCCAAAATCTTACAAAAGTCGCCACCATTCTTCTTCTATTTTATTGGTGGTTCCCAGCTTCTTACATTGACTTCAACACACTCAACACTTTTTTAAAAATCTTCAATGACACCTTAGAATCAAAAACGGGTCAGGTGACATGTTCCCTATTAATTTGGGTGCACCAACTGGCCACTGTAATGCCACTGTAAAGGGATGGAGTCAATGTGCTTGCACCAAGAGAAATAATGGTGTGAGTTGGATAATATAGGTAAATGAGGAGGGGGTGGATGATACCCCCAAAGAAAATACAAAGAATGCTAAAATTGATTAAATTATTATAATTTCATAACCCATTATATATAATGAAATCAGCCAACTGTGACCTACCGTAGGGTCAGTAGGTCAATTTTAAAATGTACATTCCAATACAAATGTATAGTAATATTGGATACAAAATGCCATTTATCTCATAAACGGAGCAAGTTTTTCATTTTAATCAAAAATTTAAGTTATTGTGTTTTTGCTCCTCTTACAACCACATCAACTTTTAAAAAGGGACCTCCAGGAGTAGAGTGCACCCCAGCTGGTCCACATGAGCAGGACTTGGGCCCTTACAGGGGGTCATAATGTCAAACACTTTGTTTATTTTTGGACACACTTATACCCCTGAGTACAACATTTTTCTGTTAGTTTACCTATTAAAATGGTCTCTCCTGTGGTGTTGGATGTGCAGAAGTCCTCTTACTAGTGGGTGGGGCTTTACCCCTCAACCTCCACCAGGGTCCCATCAGTGCCCTTAAGGGGCCCTTGAACCAGGCTGCCATGGCCCTCATCTACTTGAGTTGCAATAATAAATTACCAACTCCAGGAAGTATGCACATGCTCACTTTCATTACAATACATGGCTATGGGTTTTTTCAACCTTTAATAAATCAGTTGAAAGTATGAAAATAATGTTTCCTTAGCTTTTAATTTGTTGAAATCTCTACAGCTTCAAAGCGCCCCCTTGAACCCCAGCTAGGGCCCCCGCCCCTCTACCTCCGACGAACGACTCGCGCGTCTTTTTGTCCCGATTTTAGGTTTCACAATGTTGGCAGGTATGAAATATGCGCAAGGCTTAAAGGAAAAAAGTCAAGAAGTTTCAGCGCAAAAAAATAACAACCGGGGGAGGTATAACAAAAAATGTAGGAGGGGGCGGATTCCCGGCTCTTTTAGGGTTAATTTAGTACACTGTATTAGCAGGAAATTATTTATCAGTTTGATTTGTGTTTTTTTTTTCAGGATGAGATTCATTTGCTTCACGATGACAGGGGACCTGTCCTGGAATCGGTCATTGCAAGGTAAGATTTCTTAAAGGAGCTTGGTCCGATTTTTCAAAATTAAGTTTTTAATATCACATGAAAGATAACCACTCAAAAGATTTAAGTTTCAAATTTCAGCTCAATCGGTCCAACCGTTTGATTTTATGGGCAATTTTGTATTTCAGACCCGCCTATACGTTACTGTGTATTATTAAGTATGGTTACCATAATTAGACACATTTTATGTATATCTCCAAAACAAAACGGAAAATGGACAAAAAATGGAAATGGGAAGTGGAAAATCATGTAATACTGAAGAACGAAACTTACAATCGCAGAATATTTAAAACCGGAATTTTTATTCTATAATACAGAAATTTGAGGCTTTAATATAAGGTCACAAATTTAACATAAACCTAAATTAGGAAAAGGCATATGTTAAATTTGTGACCCAATTGGCACTGAAAGATACTAAACTACTTGTCATCCTTATGCACTAGCCTGGCTAAATTTGGTTCAAATTTGTGTCATACCCACAGAACTATCAGAAATATAGAGACATCCCAAGAAGACGTTCGCTTGGTTGGTCTTAGCGCTACTCTGCCAAATTATCAAGACGTGGCGACATTCCTCAGAGTCAAACCAGACAAAGGGCTGTTCTTCTTTGATAATAGGTAAGATGTTACTTATAACACTTGGCTGGTCTTAGAGCTACTCAATCAAATTGTCAAGATGTACCAACATTCTTAGAGACAAGCTGGATAAAGCACTTGTTTTTCTGTGATAATAGGTAATTTATTAATCCTATCAAGAAGTGCTTTTGGTTGAGCTCAGTGCAACCCTTTCTAATTATCTGAATGTGGCAACATGTCTGTTTAAATCAAATTAAATCAGATAAAAGGCCACCCGATCTGATTATCAAGACTTGGCAACATTCATTGAGAGGCAAACCTGGAAAGGGATTCTCTTTTTGTTCCAAGTCTATTGCTACATGCTTTAGTCAAAGTACGCTAATATTACGACTGATCTGTTTTGGGAGACTCTGGATGTGTGGCATGCTGTAATAATAATAATAATAATAATAATAATATCCAGCTCCCCGATGCGCTTGGGTCGACGAAGCAATCGAGATTAAATGTCTTGCCCAAGGACATAACCGTTGGCCATAGCAGGGCTCGAACTCGCGACCTCATGATTCGGAGTCCTGCACTGTTCCACTAGACCACACGAGCTCTCTCGAGGCACTAGGTACAATATCTCACCCTCCATGATCAACAATCCAAGATGGCTGCCATCCCATAGGATTTACACGCTGGTCAAGTCAAAATGCGGGCAAAGGGAGATAAGATTCCCCCTTTATGAAAATTTTTCAACAAGAGACACCATTCTTTAAAACTGTCCGCCGTCCACCCTCTGTTGTCCATGATATCGTATCCGGAGCAAATTGCGGAATTCGAGAATAACCTATGTTGGTGATATTTGGTGAGTGGGTTTGAGCTGAAGTGGCACCATGTGCAATTTTAACACAAATATGCATATAAAGTACCTAATTTGCATAAATTATGTATAATTATGTAAGCAATATATCTTCTGAACTTTACTGATTCATAAGGGCTACAGTAATGAAACTAGGTGACAAGAAAGGTATTTTGCACATGAAAAGTCAGTTTTCTGACAGAATACACTTTAACCCTAGTTCTACGAAGGGGTGGTGGTTGTCCTACCAATTTTTTTCTGTTGCTAAAAATTCCTCGCAAGGTGACTTGATGTACCTGTAAGTTCATCCTTTGCGTTTGTTCTAGTGAAATTTTTTTTAACCCTACCACCTTCAGGGGGGTTACAGTGTCCGTTCAAAGTTTGGAGGTCGGGGGAGGTTGTTGTAACTCCGTGATTTTAAAAATGTACTTTTTAAGCATTTCTCTATCAGATATCCATTTCAAACTTGGTATTTATGTTAAACTAGTCATTTCCAACAATATTTAGCAAAAAAAACACATGAAAAACAGATATTCCTACGATTTTTTATAAAATTTTGATTTTGCCCATATTTTCTATACAAATGCCGATTTTCAACATTTTGGAAATTATGACATCACTATGTATGACCTTTGGTATCAATGAAACCTAAATTAGGAAAAGGCATATGTTAAATTTGTGACCCAATTGGCACTGAAAGATACTAAACTACTTGTCATCCTTATGCACTAGCCTGGCTAAATTTGGTTCAAATTTGTGTCATACCCACAGAACTATCAGAAATATAGAGACATCCCAAGAAGACGTTCGCTTGGTTGGTCTTAGCGCTACTCTGCCAAATTATCAAGACGTGGCGACATTCCTCAGAGTCAAACCAGACAAAGGGCTGTTCTTCTTTGATAATAGGTAAGATGTTACTTATAACACTTGGCTGGTCTTAGAGCTACTCAATCAAATTGTCAAGATGTACCAACATTCTTAGAGACAAGCTGGATAAAGCACTTGTTTTTCTGTGATAATAGGTAATTTATTAATCCTATCAAGAAGTGCTTTTGGTTGAGCTCAGTGCAACCCTTTCTAATTATCTGAATGTGGCAACATGTCTGTTTAAATCAAATTAAATCAGATAAAAGGCCACCCGATCTGATTATCAAGACTTGGCAACATTCATTGAGAGGCAAACCTGGAAAGGGATTCTCTTTTTGTTCCAAGTCTATTGCTACATGCTTTAGTCAAAGTACGCTAATATTACGACTGATCTGTTTTGGGAGACTCTGGATGTGTGGCATGCTGTAATAATAATAATAATAATAATAATAATATCCAGCTCCCCGATGCGCTTGGGTCGACGAAGCAATCGAGATTAAATGTCTTGCCCAAGGACATAACCGTTGGCCATAGCAGGGCTCGAACTCGCGACCTCATGATTCGGAGTCCTGCACTGTTCCACTAGACCACACGAGCTCTCTCGAGGCACTAGGTACAATATCTCACCCTCCATGATCAACAATCCAAGATGGCTGCCATCCCATAGGATTTACACGCTGGTCAAGTCAAAATGCGGGCAAAGGGAGATAAGATTCCCCCTTTATGAAAATTTTTCAACAAGAGACACCATTCTTTAAAACTGTCCGCCGTCCACCCTCTGTTGTCCATGATATCGTATCCGGAGCAAATTGCGGAATTCGAGAATAACCTATGTTGGTGATATTTGGTGAGTGGGTTTGAGCTGAAGTGGCACCATGTGCAATTTTAACACAAATATGCATATAAAGTACCTAATTTGCATAAATTATGTATAATTATGTAAGCAATATATCTTCTGAACTTTACTGATTCATAAGGGCTACAGTAATGAAACTAGGTGACAAGAAAGGTATTTTGCACATGAAAAGTCAGTTTTCTGACAGAATACACTTTAACCCTAGTTCTACGAAGGGGTGGTGGTTGTCCTACCAATTTTTTTCTGTTGCTAAAAATTCCTCGCAAGGTGACTTGATGTACCTGTAAGTTCATCCTTTGCGTTTGTTCTAGTGAAATTTTTTTTAACCCTACCACCTTCAGGGGGGTTACAGTGTCCGTTCAAAGTTTGGAGGTCGGGGGAGGTTGTTGTAACTCCGTGATTTTAAAAATGTACTTTTTAAGCATTTCTCTATCAGATATCCATTTCAAACTTGGTATTTATGTTAAACTAGTCATTTCCAACAATATTTAGCAAAAAAAACACATGAAAAACAGATATTCCTACGATTTTTTATAAAATTTTGATTTTGCCCATATTTTCTATACAAATGCCGATTTTCAACATTTTGGAAATTATGACATCACTATGTATGACCTTTGGTATCAATGGAAAGAGGGGATTGATACCTATCCAGTGGTACCACATACGGGGGTCTGAAGGACTCGCTATAAAAAATTGAGGGGCGTTGCAACAACCCCCCCCCCCCTCCGTATAATATGTTTGTGAAAATCGCTCCGTATAACTAGGGTTAAAGATAGTATTTATGTGGAAATTGGAAAATCAAACCGGGGAACTGTTCATCACTATTTCCAACTTCAGCGACCTGTATCTCATGTGTTTTTTCTTCTCCAGGTAACTTTTGCTGTAACGTGTCACATATGTAAAACAAGGATGATGTTGTGGATTGAGAACCAGTATTGTTAATGAGCCCCAGAAACACAAAAACTATGTCATATTCATTTTCATTTTGGAAGGCTTTAAAGGGGCATTGGACAAAATTTCAAAATTTTATTTATGGATGATTAAACTTCATAGACTAGAAAAGTACAGTCAATTTAAAAATGTCAGGGAAAGTTTTGATCAAAACCTTCAGAAAAGTCAAAAATTTGAATTTTGTTTTGTTTATTGATCTTGGATATGATGCTATTCTCTAAATGTATTATTGATGCTATATAGCCAGAAAAAGCCAAAGATTTGTTGGTAAAACATTCCTTTCACATCATTGCAGGTATATCAAAAGAAGTTTGGAGTTTCCATAAGATCTCCTGAGGTCAATTTTTAAAATTCAACTATAGAGGGCAGTATTTATCGTTGTCAATAAATTGAAAATAAAAGAATATCTAAATATTTTGGATAAAGGGTTTGAATTTGATAATGAAACTTTGCATGCTGTCATTATTACTGCTAATACTTCAATTGATGCAAAAATCTCAAAATGCTAGGGGAAAAGTTTGGAGATGATGCTGAACTTCAGAACTTGTCCAATGTCCCTTTAATATAATTGTCCTGTTTTGTTTTTGGTTGTTTATTTGTTTATGGCCTATATAGGTCAATGCTCTGTAAATTTGAGTATTCCCCTGTCATCTGCTGTCCCCCATTCCTTCAGTAAGGCGATGTCAATCACTGCCATTGCGTGTTTCAGTTTCAATGAGTTTTTCCTGGTGAATGGTGTTTATTTTCAAGAATAATAAAATGACTGCCCTTGATATATTATCTCAATTTGGATGACTAGTGACAGTTAGCTCAAGCATAAATAGCCTGCTTCTGGTGCGAAAGGTATTGAGCTCAAACCTTGTTGGTGCCAAAGTTGCGTGTTCTATGTAATGTCTATCCATAAAATCAGTTGGAGCATTGCGTTACTTAGCACATTAAAACAGGGTGAATCATGAAACCCTATATTGTAGGTCTCAAGACCTGTCTAAGGCCTTGTATCCATAGCCTATTCCCTTGTGGCTTGTGCCATTTTTCCATTCCAATAGATCCCAAATGTGATGTGGCACACAGTGAGTCTTGGTTATGCTTAGTGGTCACATTTGAACTTGTGTACTTGCCGGTTAATTGTTCCCTGTGACATTCAATACAGAGAATGGACATGTACATTATCTGTTCATCAGGTCACAGAGATCATCTGCCGTAAATGAGACCACTGACACAGAAATAAGCTAAGCAAAAGTCCATTGCTTGCATGGCACATTACAATTGGGCACACACCACAAGGAAAAAGCCTATGGCCTTAATCTCACAATTTTCGGCACTTTGGGGTCACCCAGTCAAATTACCCCGTTACCAACCCACCCTCCTCCAGAACAGAAGTATGAAGATTAATATTGGGTCGTATGCATAAAAAGAGAGTATTTGCTTCAAGTAAAAGTATAAAGTATAATTAGTTACTTCCAAAGTAATAGTCAAAGTATAAGTAAAATCTTGATTTGGTATGCATGACCATCTCCTTTTACTACAAAGGAAATACTGGTATTTACTAGCATTTGCTTCATATACTTTTCTACTACCATTTGCTCAATCTTTTGAAATTTGACAATGGCATAACTTTTTCAGCGCCTTTACTAAAGCCAAGAAATCCTTTCAACTGGAAAAATCGGTGCTCATTCTAATGTTTAGCCCATTACCATGATTACATAGTCGTCTAGTCTATGCAACTCAATCACATCTTTACACCAGATAAGAACTCTGGCTTGTCAGTGATAAAATAAATAAAAATCTGCTTAAATATCCCAATGTTTAGGTGTGAAACAATAAACTAAACACCTCTATCTTTCACTTCTTGCAATAAGCATGCCATATGTCTATGGTCACCACTCGCATATTTTTATTTTGATCAATATTTTGTGGTCTGTATGAATTATCTTAATTTTATAGGTCTACTCTACTTTCCTGGGAACTTTATAAAAACGCAAAAGTGTACCATTATAATACTAAACTTTTGGTCAAGTAAATGGTGGAATTTTCAAGCATTTACTAAGACAGTCTAATAAGTGGTGACGATATACATCTCACGTTTATTGTCACCACTCCTTTATTTTAATAGATATTTGTGATATTTATGAACTATCCGAATCTTATAGATCCCAGCTTTCTGAGGAACTCCATATATACGGCAAATTGAACCATTACAAAACTTAACTTTTGGTCAAGTAAACAGTCTAGGTAGCTCTGAATTTACTATGAGAAGTCTAGTAATAACTTGGTTTTATGCATATGAGTAGTAGTATTTCCTTCTTATCAAGTAAAAGTTAGAAGAGTAAATCCTACTAGTAAAAAGTTCGCAGTAAAAGCATCTACTGCATTTTATGCATAAAAACAACAGTTTATACTCAAAATATCAAGTAAAAAGCATTCACTATTTTTTTGTATGCATATGACCCATTGGTTTGGTAAAACGGCATCCTCCTCAAAACATTTTTTCTGTATTTAACTTAAGGTAGCTCTAACGGCTATTTACACATGTCAGAAAATTGGCTATAAAGTGAATAGCTTTTAGGAATAGGAACCAAAACCTGTTTCCATTTAAGGGCCCTGTCAACCCTTCGTTTTCTGAAATATTTTATGCTCTGTAACTCAGCAACGGATGATTAAATCCAAATAAAAGTATATGTT
>JXSR01S049158.1:57464-96751 GCA_000969725.1 Ophiothrix spiculata
TGTCAAAAGTGTCAATGGTGACCCATCATCTGACCTTTCCTTTTGGTTTAAAGGTCAAAAGAAAGGTCAAATTAATTGTTTGACCAACAATCCTGTTATAAGAAAATTATGTTGTACTACAATAGGTGATACGCTTGTTTACTTTACGTGTTTGTTGCATTCCAAATTTTATGATATACGTTGCTCTCCCTATAACATTTACATCAAAAGATGCAGTCTTATGCATCGTTGATGCTCTCGTTAAATATTATCATATGTATTCATATTGATTATTTACAATTGTGCAATGTTCTTCATAACATTTCAAACGTCTTGTATGTACAAAACTTTACAAACAAATTTGATTATTTCAAACACCTATCTTCTCAGCATTTTTTGAAAACCTCAAGAGCTGAAGAAAATAATAAGCTTTTTTCTAAATGAGAAGTCATTGTCAAAAATCCATAATATATAGGTTGTTGATTATTGGATGACCTATCTTTGCAGGGATGCCACTTTTCATTCTTTTGTAGGGATTGCTACCTTTTTGTCAACCTTTCCCTGAACTAAAAAAAATGAGTTGGGATTTTAGGATTTATCTTACAGTGGATTTTCCATCTTACAGCACTGTTGGTCTACAGAATAGAGTGGCATCCCTGCTGGGAATAATAGTCAAACTTTTTGAAGTCGAAAAGGAGAAAATATTCTAACATGTCACTGGAATCTGCTTTTCATGAAAGAAGTTACTTATTCAGTCACATCCTGATAAATGGGATCAGTCATTGCTTGATTCAGTTGTAGCATATGCATGCAGTTGATAAGGTTGGTTCTGTGTGGAGGTGGATGGAGGTTGCCTTAGGCCTCGTATCCATTGGCTGTACCCATATTCCGTGTGCCCTTGTCTCGTTTACTATTGTTTATAATTGTGCGGCGCAACACAGACAATAAACTTCGTTCTGCTTGGTGATCATATCAGTGGCCTGTATACGGCAGATATTCATATTACCTGGTGCTCACCAAGTATGAACATGTTGATTGTTGGTGCTGCCAGGTCATAGGAATCATCTGCCGTACATAGGCCACTGATATGATCACTAAGCAGAACAAACTTTATTGTCTGTGTTGCGCCGCACAATTACAAACAATAGTAAATGAGACAAGGGCACACGGAATATGGGTATAGTCAATGGATACGAGGCCTTTCAGAATCATTTGTGTAGTCATGGACCTCCAGATAGTCAGAATTGATCACCCGGGATGATGTCTCAGTATAAGCATAGTCATATTGTTCTTGTTCATTTTTGTCAGCAGGAGGTTGTCTTATGGAATCATTTGTGTAGTCATGGATCTCCAGATAGGCAGAGTCCATCACCTGTGAAGATGATGTCGCAGCAAAAGCGTAGTCATATTGTTCTTGTTCAGGAGGTTGTCTTACCGAATCATTTGTGTAGTCATGGACCTCCAGATAGTCAGAATTGATCACCTGAGATGATGTTGTTGCAGCATAAGCATAAGATTCTGTACTAGGTTGGTTCTGTCTGGAGTTTGATGGAGGTTGTCTTACAGAATCTTTAGTGTAGTTGTGCATATCCAGATAGTCAGAATCCATCACCAGAGATGGTGTAGTCTCAGCATAAGCATACTCATATGATTCTTGTTCGTTCTGCATGGGTGATGGATCATCAGCACGTAATTGGTTGGTTGTTGGTGACATTGTAGCTGGGTTAAGGGATGCATATGGCTCTGGGTCAGGTTGTTTTTGGTATGCAGTGTAGAGTCCAGTTTCATCAGTAGATACCAGGTTAGAAGTGGGCTCTTGGTTAGGTCTGGTCTCCGTAGATTTTGGGTTAGATGTTGATTGGTTGATTGGATTCAAGATTATTGTGTCAGGTGGCATTGTGCAGGTTTTATACTTCCTCTTTATGATGAGGACGAGGATGGTGAAGATTATGGTCATTATAGCAGTTGTCGATACAGCTATGATAATTACTAGTGTGATTGATAATGTTGTTGATGTTTGTTCTACAGAGTATTTGATGGTTTGTGGAACATCATATTTTGTCTGTGCTGAGTATAGTTCTTGTAAAGTACTGGTAGCATCATCAATCTCTTCAATTTCACCAGTGCAACTTTATTTTGATCAGTGCTCTCATAAAGGTTGTGTATCCATAGCGTAATCGACTTTACTGTGAACTGTGTGAACCATTTGTGTAGTGGAAGTGTCATTGACTTTGTTTTGTTCAGTGCTAATATGATAAACAGTGTTGACAGATTTTGTAGGTTGTGGTCCTGATAAAACTATAATTGGTTCAATAGAGCACTGACGTGGAGTAAAGTTTGGAAAATAATCACTACTTATGACGCAAACAAAACGTTTGTAGTTTTCATTGACAGATAATTGCCTAGTAATTCGAGGCTGGTTCCCTAGATATGTCTCCCGTTCCTTCAGGCCCCTCTAATACAAGGCTCAAGTTAACAGGTGGGTTTGAGTCACCTGCATCACATCTGAACTTAACATTATCACCGTAAGTCACAACTGATGGAGATACAGAACATATGGGGTAATCTGGTGGTGGTAGATATTCTGAGATTGGAACAAAAATGGTTGCTTTATCCATATATTTGATGTCCCCAATATTGTAGGTGGCAATACAGGTGTAGTTGCCTTATTTACCAATATAGTACTGTGCTACTTCTTTCTGCGTACGACAATATGGATGATATAAAATTGATATTTTGTTACTTTTTTGTTGTGAACCATTATAATAACTTTAATAACGGTTGTCAACTAATACGTATTAAATTATTTATGCAAAACTCAACAGCTATAACTTTACAATTAAACAGAAGTTTTTATGAAATTTTACTTGTCCAGTTTTGTCGACAAATGAGATTTCATGTCGACATGTCGAGATATGCTTTATGTCGACATTTATGTCGACATAAGGCCTGTCGACAGAAACCTTATAACTTATAGTACCAACAATTGTGTGTTTGATATGGCTGTCCATATGCACATTCATATGGTTTATTCTGGTATTTACAATTTGTAATGTTTTGATTGCATGTCATTGTAACTGATTTTATATATAGTACTATGATCATATGTAACTTACAGGGGGGGGGGATATGTGTGACCTGAAGGTGTAAGTTCCTGACTCTTGGTCACGGGGGTTGAGAGTTGTAGGTTTGGATATGGTTAATAGTGAGCGTCCTTGAGCAATATACTTACCCTAATGTGTTCCTCTCAATACCCAGGAGCAGGGTGGGGTGATCCCCTAACTGCAAATATATCAAATTCTGGACTCCATCCCAATCTCTTCGAAAGAGAGATTGGGATCCTGACTTGTGTAAATGCAGGCTATCTTTGTCCTATTTACTTTCTTTATTTAACTAACAGTTTGGTTTAATTAGGCCATACTATTTGAGCTACCAAATATTTGATGCCACAAGTTTGTCATTGCATTAATTCCAATACATTTTCTAATCGATAACAGAGGCTTGATGTTGTAAACCATCAAATGTTTGGCATCAAATAAAGTTTAAGTGTTGTGTATTGATTTTTCATCACCAAGCCTCCGTTATTATTATAGAATGGAATTGTATATCAGATTAGGCAAAAACAAAAAACAAGTTTGTTTCCTGTAGGTGGTCAAAAAACCTAAATGCGAAATGCGTTTTTTTATTTTATTTTGTTTTCATTTTTTTGTATTGTGTCAAGAGGTGCTAAGGCAAATTTTGATTGCAAATCCGCATGGGTGATGATTTTTATGTAAGAAAACTGTCCAGTTTCAAGTTTTTGTTGAAAAGAAAACACTTCTTTAGTAAAAATTTTGCAACTTTCCCCGTTCTTTTTATCAAATTGGCTATTTTGATTTTCGTTTTCTAAAATATCAAATAAGAAAATGAAATGCGCAAGTTATGACGCCAAAACGAAATGCGCGCAGCGCACGGGAAACAAATATGTTTTTTGTTTTAGCCTTATAAAATTTGTTGTTACTTTCTTTATTTAACTTACAGTTTGGGTTAGGCCATACTATTTGAGCTACCAAATATTTGATGCCACAAGTCTTTGTCATTGCATTAATTTCAATACATTTTCTAATCGATAACGGAGGCTTGATGTTGTAAACCATCAAATGTTTGGCATCAAATAAAGTTTAAGTGTTGTGTATTGATTTTTCATCACCAAGCCTCCGGTATTATTATTATAGAATTGGAATTGTATATCAGATTATAAGATTTGTTGCACCAAATATTTGGTAGCTCATCAGAACTATAGCCTAACCCTTTCTGTTTTATTTTTTATTTGGATCAAATGTTGTTTTTGCCAAATTTAATCAATCAAGTAATCAATAATTTTCTCTTTCTTTGTTCACAGCTTCCTGTTGAGAGTCAACTAGTCAGCAAAATGACCGACAACCTGAATGCGGAGGTCGTATTAGGCAATATTCAGAGCATGAAAGATGCGGTCAATTGGCTCGGATACACGTATCTATACATCCGTATGATGCGTAATCCTACGTTATATGGCGTGCAGGTCGATGCGAAGGATACGGATCCGTACTTGGAACAGCGACGTATCGATCTGATACATACAGCTGCCGTGGCCTTGGACAAGAACAATTTGGTGAAATATGATCGCAAGACAGGAAATTTTCAGGTAAACAAATAAATGAGAAAACAAGAGAAAGTTCCAAAAAGACTATTTCTCCAGGTTATTCTCATAAAGAAATCTTAAAATGTGTTTCCTTTTTTCGTTTTCAAAATGTAATATGTTTTTATTAGAAACTACATTTATTTGTCTTTAATCTGCCAAAAAAAATATAAAATTTAGTTTTTAAAAATGGAAGAATTATGTTACGTCATCAGTTTTGCAAACTCCCCATGGATTTGATTCATTGCCTCGCAATTTCAATGAAGATGGAAATCTATAACACCAGCAGTATGTGATCTCATTTACTACGTTCTTCCTTAAACATCAGTTATAAAAAAAATTAATGAAAGTCAATGTAAAAAGCTCTGTTCAATTTGAATTCAATATCATTTGTTGTCAAGAACAAAATGATTGTACTACTTGTCCAACCACAAACGAATAAAGAAACTTATAAGCAATGCATAGCTGGGAAATTTTGGATAAAGCTGAAGCTTCTCGGAGAGAAGATGGTAAAGAAATAGTGTAAGAGACTTAAGATTATACTAATGCCTCCCACATGAAAATGCTGCTGATGTGCGACTTATAGCTTAGAAAAATATACTAAATATAATGTGAACAAAACTGAGGACAGATGAAAATATAATAAAAAGGCACAAAAAATCAAGGGTGCTTCTTCAATGTACCCTTGACCACCCTTTCAGTGAGTATCTTGGAAAGCAAGTATATTTTGAATGATTCTAATTACTCTTCAGGTTACGGAACTTGGCCGCATAGCTAGTCATTACTACTGCACCAATGAATCCATGTCGACGTACAACAGCTTACTCAAGCCAACGCTGAGCGAAATTGACTTGTTCCGTGTGTTCTCGTTGTCGTCAGAATTCAAGAACCTTGTTGTAAGGGAGGTAAGTATTGTTGAGCGGATTGTTGTGTCTGTATTAAGTTGTGGTCACAAACTGCTGTGCATGTTTTTGTCTGTACATTTTTAAGGAGGCTACAGCCACCATAGTTTTGCGGGGAAGTTGCAAGAGTGGGAAGGGGTACGGTGTTAGAATGTGGTCCCCGCACCACGCCACGCTTGGTGGTTGCATGTATCATATGTTGTATGTGCTTGTAGTGATTGAGTTGCAAGTACTTACAATGTGCTTATAATGTACAATCTCCACGTGGTTGCCACATTTTAACATTCGGAAATGGTACTTATACTAGTTACTCACGTACGGCGTCCTTACTCCCATACCAGGGATGAGAAAGTTCCTCTTTTCAGCTGATTTCCTCTTTTTTGATCATGTTCATATGCCAAAATTTAAGCTTTTTTATTCATTTTCAGCCCGTTTTTGACCTTTTACCCAACTTTACGATGCTTTTCCTCTTTTTTGACAATTTCCCATTCTCATCCCTGCATGCACGTTCTAAGTTCGTGCAAGTGAGATAAAGTACATCGGCGCATGTCACAGTTTAAGTATGTTGTTGCATGCTGTAAGTAATTGGTCCATACACCATATCTGATCTGAATTTTACATAAACTGTAGAATTAGAAGACAAAATACATCCGTTGCACATGCACGTTGGTCATACGTGGCACATGCGTGAACTATACTGATATTGAATCTGTAGCTTGATCACAACCTGATAGCATGGCATTGCTGCCTAGTAGGCAGCGCCTGCCCGGTGGCTTGGTATTGCTTGACATGAGATCGGGGTGCGCCAGATCGTGGGTTCGAATCCCACCTCGGAGATGGTGAAATTTGACATTTTTTTATATTTTCCAGGGGATAATTTTAAACAAAAATGGGTTAGGCCTGGTAAATCCATCTGGTGCTGAGAAAAACTTGTTTCACATTGTCGTCAGAATTCAAAAACCTGTATTGTTAGGGAGAAGAAGTCATGGAGATCCAATCTCTGTATCATTGATTTTACCAGAATTCATCAAATTTGTCACTAGAGAGGTGTTTCAAGTATTGCCAATCAAATTTGTTTTGGTCAATGACTTCATGGCAGTAGCATACCCGAGTGGACGCTTGGTGAGATTTGATATATACCATGTGGTCTTGTTGTCATCAGAATTAAACAATAAGATAGATGCATTGAATTAAAGGTGCAATTCATGATTTTCATGTGACAAAAACCTCGCCTGTTTTCTAGCTAAAAAAGAAGAAGAGTACATCATAAATATATACTGAAAATTTCAATAGATTCCGACCATTCGTTTCCAAGTTACAAGCTTTTCAGCATTTTGAAAATCCCCATAGGCTACTGTGTTGTAATTACTGTCGGGGCCCCGACAATAATTAGAAAATGACACTTTTTCTCACTTTTCTCAAAAATGCAAGCACATATGAAAGAATGGTTTGGGGATCGTAACAT
The DNA here is from genome assembly GCA_000969725.1 of Ophiothrix spiculata. Lineage (NCBI taxonomy): Eukaryota > Metazoa > Echinodermata > Ophiuroidea > Amphilepidida > Ophiotrichidae > Ophiothrix > Ophiothrix spiculata. The sequence goes on from JXSR01S049158.1 coordinate 64,468, forward strand.
ATACCAGTTGACGATTCTTATAAGCTAAAAAACTCAGTTTTGATAGAGGTGACCTTGAGGGTGAAAAGTGGATCATGAATTGCCCCTTTAATTAAGATCATCAAATTGGTAAAAACATTGCTAGAATAGCCTCAAATTTATTATTGGACTCGCATGCGCCAAGAGTTCACGCAGCATTAATATTTGTAAAGCAGATACTATTTTACAACTGCCTTAATAATTTGCTGTGTTTTTTGATTTAATCAGGAAGAGAAACTCGAGTTAAACAAACTATTGGAGAGGGTACCTATACCAATCAAGGAGAGCATTGAAGAACCTAGTGCAAAGGTAAAATGATCAACTTTGTATCTGTTGTCATATTTTGGACTGCATTTATCTTTAATTGTGACACAGTAGGCTTGTTCAAATTCTTAGTGTACTAATGCGTAAATCTCAAACAAAGATAAAAGTCAGCAGGTTTTGTAAACTAATTGTAATCTGACGCTGACTAGTCCCCTAGTCCCATTCTTTGTCGGCAAAGTGCAATCATGATGTGATTGCCATGCAAACAACAACAGCCGGTATTTTAATAAATTGTGACAATAAGCTTAATTATGCATCCCTTGATGAAACTAGTGATGCATTCAGCCTGGGTAATCCACTGTAATCTTTTGGTATCTACTTAAGGTAGGCCCCTATAGTGATACCTAATTTCAATCAATCAGTGTCCATTATTGACTTTTTCGTGATTGTTGGTGATTGGTTTACAAAATCCTAAATTCTGTGTCTAAATGTTTTGTTAATATAAATAGACCACACAATAGGCTTACATGGACTGCCCAGATGGACGCGATGAAAAGGAATTACGATTTATATGATGCTGTTTTACAAAATCTGAGAAATTTGTTAACCATTCGTAAACTCACAATTTGAACAAGCGTAATACACAATTATAAATCAGGATTCAGAATATCATTTAGGTGGCAAACATTACTGGATACCAGTTATGTTGAGATGTTTTCATATAAGGCTTATAGCTTCACCTTGTCACACGTAATTTGTTTTGTCCAAAAAAGTATAATGACTGCTATTTTTTCTTACAGGCCAATGTTTTACTTCAGGCTTTCATCTCTCAGTTGAAGTTAGAAGGATTTGCTTTGGTGTCAGATATGGTCTACATTACACAGGTGAGATGAATACTGCCTCATCGCAATTTTGTTGGCAGCATAAGTTTGACATAGGATGTAAGAGTTGCGGCAATTGCCCAGAATCCCAGCAATTTCATTTTTGGCAAACATTTTTGGAAAAATATCACATCCAAAAAACTGTCAAAAATGAAATTAAAAAAAATAGAAATAAATATGTCAAACAACTGGATTGTACAACTATATGCACATAAATAGGTAGATATTCACTGGTGTGCACCCTAAGGTATGACCTCCGACCCAATAGCCACATGGTGAGGTACTTATTGCGCGGCTTGTAAAAGATCAGCATTGAAACCATCACAACAGCAGAGTGCAAATATTTTTTCATCCACAAAAAATGTGATCTGCAGTGTTTTGCAAAGTTTGTTGCAACCCACTTACTTCCCTGTTGACAAGTTTCTTCAAGCCAAAACAGTCTTGGGCTAGTTCTGACAGCCTATCTGACCTATTATCATGCCATCTGCACCCCCCCCCCCCCCTCCGCCACAAAACAAAAAGCTATTGGACATATCTTAGAAACTGTTCTTTCTGTTTTCCAGATTTGCTTGTTCCATGTGAAAAATGCAGTGTATATTTTTTGCATGGCTCATCGTCAGTACTTCTGGAATAAGTTTTAGAAACACTGGATCTCAACACCTCACAGCATCTACCTCTGATAACTGACACCTCACAGCATCTACCCACTGATAACTGGACCAGTTTAATTTTGAAATTTATTGGGAAAAATAAATGCGTTGAGTGCAGTTCAGGTTTTAATCTTCAATTTTACAATATCATTTTCTTTTCCCATATTTTCTCTCCCTTTCATTCTCTACAGTCTGCTGGGCGATTGGTTCGTGCAATCTTTGAGATAGTCCTATCCAGAGGCTGGGCACAACTCTCTGACAAAACTCTGGCACTCGCTAAGATGATTGACAAAAGAATGTAAGTGAATATGATTACCAGTGCAGCCTACATGTTGCCTGTCTTGATATATTGCATGGTGAACACATGTGAAATACTGCCCCACAAAGTAAATATGCAGTATGTGCATTTATAAAGAAAGGCAGGTACTTTCCTATGAATGTGCTATTTCACTTCAGTTCACTCTTACGCTAAACAGTTGTGTTCAGTAAAGTATTTAGACATGTTTGCTATTGTTGATATCAAAAGCTATCACAGATAATTGCTCGCTTGCTCATTTGTATAGGATTTTTTTTTTCCAAAGATGTATCTTGTTTTTAGAAATTTTCACCATTTTCTTTCCTAGTTTATTTCTTTTGCTCCTTATTTTTCCAAGGTTTTTTTACTCAGAGAAGGGTGGGTGTGACTTGGGAGGTCAATACCCTCCCTTTCCAGTTAGAGACAAATTTATCAGCGCACAACCGACACTTAATTATCCCAGTTTGCCCCCCAACAAAAAAAACCGGAAACAAAAGGTTTCAAGGGTGTGAGAATTCAGTTTTTTAGCTGATTTCATTTTTTTATGCCTGCAAGAGAGTCATCTGTTTTAATACCTTGTTAAAAGGTACTGATGATATTACCACGTTTACTATAGGTGAAATTAAAAATTCTTGGACAATGAAAACAAAAATCCAGGGTGCAGGTTGCACTTACAAACAATGGGGCCCTGCACCCTGGTTTTCTGTTTATATTGTCCAATAAGATCTTCAATTCTTCATCATTTACAGGTGGCAATCAATGAGTCCGTTACGGCAATTCAAGAAGATCCCAGACGAAGTCGTCCGCAAAATCGAGAAGAAGAACTTCCCATGGGAGCGTTTCTACGACCTCGGGCCCAATGAGATTGGTGAACTGATCCGTATGCCCAAGATGGGCAAAACCATCCACAAGTATGTGCATCAGTTCCCGAAATTGGAGTTAGCGACCCATATCCAGCCGATCACGAGAAGCACATTGAGAGTGGAGTTGACCATAACGCCGGACTTTCAGTGGGATGAGAAAGTTCATGGAAGTTCAGAGGTTAGTAATTTGCATGTCTGCTAACTAATTGGCTAACAAAGGCATTTTTATTAGTGTCAATGTAAAGGTTAATGATTTACATACAATTCGAGATAAACTAGTATCAATAGCGATCCCAGACAAGAAAAAAACAAACTACATTACAGCAAAATAAATATAAAACCCACAACATAAGGAAAGTATCATGTTAGGAAGGAATAGAAAAAAACAAAAACAAAATTATTACCTGAACAATCCATTGTCAGTCATACCTTTCATGGACTTAAAAATCAAATATGTTGACAAATTCACAGATTTGGTATTTTGATTCCCAAGAATAGGATATTTACAGTAATTCAGTTTATTTGTTTCAACAAGCATGCTAATCTGACTTCTTCTAGATTTAACACATTTTGTTCAAAATGTGTTTGTTTGGCTGGATCTCATTTTCATATCTTACACAACATAGCCAAAATTGTTGATAATGCAACTAGATAAAATTAATGACATATTTTCAAAATCTTTGGCTTTTGAAATAAATTTCAAGACGACTAATGACTGAACTTTTTTCAGGCATTCTGGATTTTGGTAGAAGATGTTGACAGCGAGATCATCCTACATCATGAATATTTCTTGCTGAAAAGGTATGTACTTAGGCTGTGTTCACACATGGAGCAGTTAGTCATCCCTATTCTTATGCTGCATATGACCCGCTCACAAGCCAATTTCAAGTATGAACGCAATTTAAAGTGTCTCACCCGGACTAAAAGTGATTTCAAGTCACTCGCATTGTGGGTGTCTCGCTCTCAAGATACTAGTGTTAACACACAATTAGTGTCCATGTGTGAACACAATTAAGTTGCTCGCTCTAGAGCCGCTTGGGACTTGCATGCAAACCAGACATGAGTTTGCCATGACTAATATGTGTAAACACAACCTTAGACAACAGTTTGATAAGATCTATGCAGTTAAGTGTACTATATATAATATATCCATCACGTTTTAGTTCATAAGACCTTAGCACACTTTTACGAATTTTGTGAGTTTGGAATTAAATTTATCAATTATTGGAGGCCTTGAAAAAAGTACTGATCCCTTGTTTATCCTGTATTTGTGATCTTGGCTTGACTCAGAATTCCTGCAATCATTGAAATTTTAAGGCTGATGGAATTGTGCTATCTGCTTAAGATCATACGGAAACCTGCCAAACCTTGTCAGCTCCAATTCCCAAGTGGTCAAGACATTGAACTTGTATACAAGAGGTCTCGGGCTCGATTCCCAGCTAGGTGCATTTTCCTTCTCCCTTAAAGGGGCAATTTATGATTGACTTTTCATCCTCAAGGTCACCACCATCAAAATGGACTTTTCTTGCTAGTAAGAATCCTTGACTGGTATAATGTTAAAATCCCCAAGCCATTCTTTCAAATGAGCTTTCTGTCTTGAGATAAGTGAGAAAATGAGTCATTTTCTAATTACTGTCGGCCCCGACTGTATAATTACAACACATAAGCCATTGGGGATTTTCAAAATGCTGAAAACCTTGTAACTTGAAAACAAATAGTCGTAATCGAGTGAAATTTTCAGTATATATTTATGTTGTACAGTTCTTTTTATTTAGCTAGAAAAGAGGGAGGGTCTCGTCATATCAGAATCATGGATTGCACCTTTAAATATATACCGACAGTTAAGTAGTTACAATTTAATAATTAGATATGGTATAACTCACTATAACTCAATTTTTTGTTTGTTGCTTTACAGCAAATTCTCTCAAGATGAACACATAGTCAAGTTCTTTGTGCCGGTATTCGAGCCCCTCCCTCCCCAGTATTTCATCAGAGTGGTGTCGGACAGATGGATTGGTAAGTATATCAAGATCAGGGGTTCTTAATTTGTTTCTTGTTTTTAAGAGAGTCAAAGCGCCAATCAGTACTAGTCAAAAGCCCCAAATGTGGCACGTGCCGCTTGTGCTGCTCAATATACTGCTCAATTTTGTCACACGCTGTTTGTGACCCTAAAGTGGAATTACTCAGCCATAAAGCAAGCTCTTGTTACAAATTGTGTGTTATTTTAAAGAGGGGGTTGCCAGCTTGTCAAATAATGCATGATATAAATAAGATTCAACAATATCAGATATAGGCGGCTGAAAAAACTTTCCAAACTTGTTTTGAGAAGTGTAGTAGGATTAAAACTCTGAACCAACTGATTCAAAGTATCGTTTTATTTCATTGCATAACCTCTTATTTTTTTTTTATTAACAGCATCAGAGACACAACTGCCTGTGTCATTCCGTCATCTTATCCTGCCAGAGAAGAACCCACCACCTACTGAGCTACTTGACTTGCAGGCTCTGCCGGTATCAGCTCTCAGGAACCCAGCATTTGAGGGCATCTATAACAGCAAGTTCTCTGTCTTCAACCCCATCCAAACACAAGGTAGGAAATAATGTTTACAATACTGTTAAAGTGGAAATTTATAGGTAACCAATGCATTACAAATCTTGTAGTAATTTAAGAACATGAATATTAATAACATATGACATCACTGATATATCGGGAGTATAAATATAATCATAAGCTTTATTAGAGTTAGGTTTAGGGTAGGGTTGGGGTACGTTTAGGGTCAGAGTTAGGGTCGGGTCCCCGGTTACTGAGTTAGGGTCGGTTCCCCAGTTACTGAGTTAGGGTCGGGTCCCAGGTTACTGAGTTAGGGTCGGATCCCCGACAGTGATTGGCTAAAAATGAAAATGACACCCATCCCGGCAGCTGGTCCTGTGGCCTAGTGGTTAAGGTGCTCGACTCATAATCTTGATCAGCTGGCATGGGTTCGAGCCGGCATGGTGCCTTTTTTTCAAAATATTAAAATATTCTTGGTATTTTGAGTTAAAAATATCTGGAAAATGACGCTTAAATAAAAAAAAAAGGTTGGGGAAATAATCGTCATTGGGAAGAAATGGGTGGATTACTGCCAGGTTTGTAATACATCGCTTACCAAATTTATAACCTACATTAATTCTTTTGCTATTCGCCCTCAAGATTAAAAAAAATGCAGTGCCAAAATAATATTTATATACTCTGCATGTTAAAATAGGACCTACAATTTCACGATCACAAAAAAATGATCAATTGTTTCAGGAAATTTGTGACATAAAAAACAATTTAGGGACTTCTTCCTATTTATGTTAAAAAGATAATCATTGAAAGCAATAGCTCAGTGAAAAAGTTAAAAATTAGATGAGCTAAGACGAGTATCAATTGTGCATTTGAAATTATCAAGATTAATTTTTTCCCGATAGACCACTTTCATATTTCCCATAATGCATCTTTAAATACTGCAAATACAGGAGTTTCTGCGTGAACAACCAAATTTCTAAGTTGTGCACAGATGACGTCAGAAACTCAACATATATAGTAATATGGTCGCCTCTGAGAAACATGTAGGTTCCGACAATCTTTATTGTTTTGATATGACTTGTAATTTGTCAAAAAGCATTGTAAAATTGACATTTATTGGTGAAACTGTATATTAATAGTTAGCCAAAGTTCCATCCTTTATACCCTTTCGTATGCAGGCTACTGTATAAGTGGTATATTTCGTGCTACATAAATTTTCACTTTTTTCGCTCACTTCGCCAAGTGTGAAAAGTGGTATGTATATACCAATGCATGTTAAAAATATCACAAGCGCGAAAATTTAAGCGAGCGAAATGATTTAAAATAGCCCAAAATTAGCCTTGCGCAAAAATAACTAAGCGAGAAAATATTGGCGTTTGGAAGATATTTAAACTTCATTTGATTTGTTTCTTTTGCAGTGTTCAACGCAGTGTACAATGGTGATGACAATATCTTTATTGGTGCCCCCACTGGATCAGGCAAGACGATCATCGCAGAGTTTGCCATCTTACGTATGTTGTCGCAGACGCCCGATGGAAGGTGTGTCTATGTAACGTCCCTTGAAGCACTTGCTGAGCAGGTGAGTAATAATAGTGGGCTGTGACGCCCTCTGTGTATCAGGCAAGACAATCATTGCTGAGTTTGCCATCTTACGTATGTTGTCGCAGACACCCGATGGAAGGTGTGTCTATGTGACGTCCCTTGAAGCACTTGCTGAGCAGGTGAGTGATAGTGGGCTGTGACGCCCTCTGCTTGTATTGGTCAAGATATGTATATATTTGATGGGCTTGCTGAGCTTGTTAGCAATTATAGTTGGCTCATCACCAGGCTGCTTAGAGTAGGGAATGCAAGCAAGGGGCACTGATACACCTAAGTGATGTCCTCAATACCCCCTGCTCCCTAGGATCCTACTTCTATACTTTGATCTACACAAAATAGATGGGCCTCTTTACATCGAGATACAGATGAGCATGTGCGTAGCTGAACACAGCACAACTCCAGGAGACGCAGCGCGTGTTATACGTGTGACCCGCACATCAGTGGCTACAGCGCGCATGTAAATTGGGATTATGTTAACTTGCGGAAGGAGAAAGCCTCATAATTCCTGCCTATTTAGTGTTGATCAAAGTATAGAGTAGTCGTTACAGAATTGTGTATAAAATCAGCTTAATGGTAACCTCCTTTTGTTCTATCTCCTCTGAAATGTATTTATCAAAACCTGGTAGTTACCACAAGGATTTAACCCGGGACCTTTACCCAGTACATCTTGAACCCAACCTGTGTCCAACTGTCAAGTTCTGTCTAGGTAGTGATTGTTGCTCATAAGACTCCCATCTTTGACGTTTTCGGCAATTTTATTGATTTTCTCTTGTAACCGTTGAAGCATTTGGGGTCGTTATAAGGTTAACAAGAATTTTCAGCTAATCTAATTTGCATTAAGCTCAGGTTTCAGGTTTATCTATAAATGTAATATATTTTTAAGTTCAGTCCATATAACTTTTTTCAAGCAAAATTTCAAATATTTCATCAGGTTCAGAGTCACTTTTCTATAACTCTTTTCAGAGTCATTCCTCCATATGTATACGTAGTCCATCTAGATGGACCTGGCAAGTGAACCCACTGGCTTGTGAGGTCCATCTAGATGTACTACCATATGCAGGCCCCCTGGTTTAGAAATTGGGGTTGCATCTTGCCTAAAAAAGGTTGAATGTCAAAATTAAAAGTACAAGATATTTTTAGTGTTCCACACGGTTCCATTCTTTGTTCAACTATGTTGTCTCTTCAATTTTACAGGTATATGCAGAATGGCATGCTAAGTTCCAGATGCAACTTGGCAAGAAAGTAGTCCTGTTGACTGGGGAGACGAGTACAGATCTGAAACTACTCGCCAAGGGTAACATCATCATCAGCACGCCGGAGAAATGGGACGTGTTGTCGCGACGATGGAAGCAGAGGAAGAATGTCCAGAATGTCCATCTGTTTGTTGTGGATGAGTTGCATTTGATTGGAGGAGAGAATGGAGTGAGTACTTCAGTATCAATTGTTGGTGTTAGATTTTTATGATAAACATGTGTGTGCCCCTGTACTTTATCAAGTGCTGAACCAATTGTATTAACTTGGATGTTGCACTAATGATTGGCAAAAGCATTTGCAATGCTCTGTTTAACTTATCATTGCAATGTAGTGATGCATTTTCAACAATCAGAAAAACTTACATCACAATTAATGCATGTTCAACAGCCATACAAATAAACATCAACCACTTCATTAATGTCTAACATTCTCAAACAAGCATTCACTTGAGAAAACTTGTTAAAGTCAAATTTTAATTTATTATGATGAGCCTGTGCAGTTCTGGAGTCTTAAATAATGCAGGTGCAATATATATTGTTGGAAGATGTAGTCCCCGTAAACGCGCCCCCCCCCCCCCCCCCCTATAAAAAAGAAGAAGATATTTCAAGAAAGCAAATTTACAAAATCCAGCAAGCACATCTACATGCATTTTATATAATTGGACATATCCCTCCCCATGCTACCCCTACCCCTTCATGGAAATACTTGGCAGTTTTCACCCTACCCATTCATCCATTTATTTTCAAATTTGACTCATTTATACCTTTTTCATTCTCAGCCCATTTTGGAAGTGATCTGTTCCCGTATGCGGTACATCTCATCTCAGATAGAGCGCAACATCCGTATCCTAGCCTTGAGTTCTTCACTAGCCAACTCCAAGGATGTAGCTCAGTGGCTCGGAGCCAATACCACCAACACATTCAACTTCCATCCCAATGTCAGACCTGTGCCGCTGGAATTACATATTCAAGTAAGTGAACTCATGATAGGATTCTTGTTTAGCCTGTCCTAGCCTAGGCAACGGCTACTATGTTGCCCATATAGATTACAGGAAATTTGACCATCTAATCATTGGGTTAAATCACTACCTGGACTCCCTGGGGCCAAAGGGCTTACTGCGACCTACAAATTGGCGCAACCCTAGCTTGAGCAATTCACACCCTCATAGAATATACAGTTTTCGCACACTCAGCTCCCAGCTGGACTCGAACGCGGAACGATCGATATCTTATGTTTAACAGTCCGAGAAATAACTGACTGAGCTAGCGAAAACTAACAATGGGCTATTCCAGAAATTAACTGTACACCCCCTAAAGAAGGCATTCATATTTTTTCTTGAAAAATTGGGAATTCCAGGTTTGATATTTTCATGCCTTCTTTAGGGGTATGTTCCATCTTAAGACAGAAAATTGGATATTCCCGTGCCTTCTTTACGAATTTGATCAAAAAATTGTGAATATTTTGGGAATATGCACTAAATTGGTGAAAATATTTCAGAATTCTCATGCCTTCTTTACTATCATGGAGGGAAAACATTGATTTATTTTGGGATTTCCCACTGAGAAATTCATGCAAAATATTTGGGAATCCCATGCCTTCTTTAGGGGTGTACCATTAATTTCTGGAATAGCCCAATGTATCCCAGTAGCTGGGAACCGTACTGCCAATTTAGATTCAACTTTCACTGTAATGTCAGATGCGCTCCCATACATATATAGAAATTAAATTGACCTCATTATGGATAGAAATTGTATTTTGCACATCATAATCCTGGCTGAACAATTCAAAGCATTCATGACCCCAGGTGTTATTAAAGTTGGCAAATGCTAGAAGAATCTTTTAACAACTACAGTGTATTTCAGCAAATTAGAGTTAGATTGGTTCAAGATTGTTCTTATAGACCATATCTATAATTGACCATATCTATAATTGACATACTCCCGCCGTTGATGGGGTTAATCCACAGAACCGGACTGGGAATCGAAACTCAGAACGCGGCCAAGTATGATAAATACACTACTTGCTCTCGCTCTGAGTTCCGTTCCCCGTCCGATTCTGTGGATTTACCCCATCAACAGCGGGAGTATGTCAATAATAGATATGGTCTATTGAGAAGATATTTATGTTTTGCTGACTGGTGAAATGTGACATCTGTCTTGCTTCCAATATAAAAAAGTTCAGGGGAAAATTTAGTTGTATATTACGACATACTGATTATGTTGAAATTCAGGAACAAGTTAATTCAATCATAGAAATCAGCAAAGAATCAATGTGTAACTCAAATTATCTCTTTTTCATTTAAGGATTCAACATGACCCACACAGCGTCACATTTAATAGCAATTTGCGTGTTACCTAGCCAATCAGAACGCAAGAAAATAAAGTACATGGAGTGCAGTGGAACTTTACAATGCACTGCACTTGTTGCGTCCCAGTTTGTGTGACGGGCGTTTAGTGCATATAAATGTTTCATTGTTTTTGTCGGGTAATGATTTATTTAGTTTAGAAAAGTTTTGGACTTATATGGTCATATTAAAGGCCTTGTTTCTTTTCACAAAAGATACAATATTTTTTCTGTCATGTATGAATTAAATGGATAAATTTGCATTCCATTATGCTTGTAAAATGAGACAAATCAATGCATTTGCGGTAAATTTTGATTGCTGTCCAATGCACTCGGCCCCTACGGGCCTCGTGAATAAACGCATCAAAATTGACCGCGCATGTATTGATTTTGTCTCATTTCACTCGCACTTGAAATCCGCAATTATTAATCTATAATAGAAGCCAAAGTGTAACTCAGATCTGTCATCGCTTTTTCATATAGGGATTCAACATAACCCACACAGCATCACGTTTGATAGCAATGGTCAAACCGACGTATAACTCAATCCTCAAGTATTCGCCCACCAAACCGGTCATCGTGTTTGTGCCGTCACGGAAGCAGACCAAGCTGACGGCGATAGACCTCTTGACCTACTCATCTGCAGAGGAAGGGGATGAGAGCAGATTTTTGCATGTGCCTAAGGAAGATTTGGAAACACACTTGAGTAAAGTTACGGATGAGGTGAGGATTAGATGTAATTGGAAAATGTTTTAAACTTGAGTTGACACTGATGTTTATAAACACGGGTAAGGAGCTAGTCCACAGATATGCATGTGGGAACAACAAATGATTGCTGCACATTTTAATAGCCCTACTTGATTTGGTGTGAATTTTGAAAGCAGGTGTCCTAAATAAAACCTTCTGCGCACGCATAGGAACAATGGGCAAGGAACAATGGATATGACCGCGCACACTGCAGGGCATGACGTCCTATGTCAACTCATCTATAGTGTTATAGTTTAAGGAACACTTCAATGCTCAACCATCAGTTAACTCACCTGGAAACACTGTAGTTTCCAGTTATGGTCTATAGGCCAAACAAAAATTTATTGGATAATATAAACAAAATTCCAGAGTACATGGCCCCATTGTTTGTAAATGCAATCCCTGCATGGATTTTTGTTTAAATTGTCCGATAAATATTTATTTTGCCTTTAGTCCTGGGTCTGTTTACACAAGACATTTAAAGTTAGCAATGATCGCTAACCCGCGTTATGATCGCTGAATTTAAAAGTGATCGCTAAATTCTTAAAATACTCGCTATTTAGTGATCATTTTTAGAGTTGGCGATCAAAACGGGGTTAGCAACCATTGCTAAACTGGTCTTAGCGGCCTACAATGGTGCGTTGACCAGAAAGAGTAGAGCTCATACCAGTATTCAACCACATGCAAAATATGATTGTTAAGATCATTGAAAGAAAATCAGTCATTTTCCTTAACAAAAAAAAAAAGAAAGAAAAAAAAAATCAATCAATCATCAACAGATTAAAGAGGATGTTGGGGAGACTCAATTAAAGTTCAATATTTTGAAGGTTGAAAATTAAAATGGAGGTTGTTTTAAGAAACTCTAGAAACTTATTCTTTATATATTATACTTTTGCATGTCTCTTAAAGTCTTAATGCATGATGAGAGAACCATAAATTCAGGATTACCTTGTTGTCTGTTTGTTTGTTTATTTTTACCCCTGTAAGGTTTTCTTTTGAAGGTCCATTTTCATGTTTGTATATTCTGTTTTGCAATCTTATGAATTAAAGGATGGCAAAAATTCCATTACACAATAATACGGTCTGAATGAAACTCTTATTTAGATAAACGAGTTGCAAATTAAGTATCACTTGATTTCAAAGGTTCAATTTAATTTGGAGAATCCCAATCAGATCCATAATCACATTTTCAAAGATTTGTAACAGTGTTTTATTAACTTGAATATTTTTTTCCTCTTTTTTGCAGACATTACAAGAAATGCTGGAGAACGGTATCGCGTACCTTCATGAAGGGTTGACAGAAATTGAACGCAAAGTGGTTGAGCAGTTGTACATATCAGGGGCAGTGCAAGTAAGTATTGACAATCATATCTTAAGTTGGGAGATAAACTGAACATAGGTACAAGGATATAAGGTAGAATGATGGACTATCGCAAAGATTTACCATGTTATGGGCAGCCGATACTTCTAGACCATTTAGTGATCCTAAATTCATTGGCAATTTCTGCAAATGTTTTGGAAAAATCAAAGGTTTCTCATCAATATTTAAAAAGACACATCTAAAGTAGAAATCTAAGCCTAAATAAGGCAGTCAAGCTGCATGTTAATCGTTTTTGAGGTGCTTTAGGCCAGTATGTCACATAATTGCGTCGTCTGCTATCAGTTGGCACCTGATTGTGGTGTGGACTCAGCATGAGCTGCGGTATGACACTACTGTGCATGATAGTGTCCTCTCCCTTATGTATTGTTTTATAGGTGATAGTAATTTGGCCCATATGCTGATTCTACACCCCCCCCCCTCCCACATGGCGGTTATTATTAATAGTGACTGACCATTTCTTTCTGATCTTTTTCGCAAGGTGATTGTCGCAGCTCGTAACATGTGTTGGGGCATGACAATGTCGGCCCATTTGGTGGTCGTCATGGATACACAGTACTATAACGGCAAGATTCACGCCTATGTAGATTACCCAGTCACGGATGTGCTTCAGATGGTTGGTAGGGCTAACAGACCAGAGATTGAAAATGAAGGTATGTTATGTGTTGAGGTATGACAATATCAGCCCATTTGGTTCTACACAATCATCTTCTGCTTGTATTTTTCATGATTAATCTTTAAAAAGGACTTAAACTGCCAATATATAACATGAAAAATGCTACGATGGATTTATTTGCATCAAGTCAATAGTATCCGCACAATATCCATCACACTTGTAGTACTATGCGATGAAAAAATTAATCGCATCGTAATAGTGAAATCGGTTTCCCCAAATCGATTGCACTTAATTATGATCAATTTCAGATGAAATGCCAATATGTGACAGGATGAATATCGGCATTTGCGATGAATTTACGTGTTAATGAAAACGGCCCTTAGGCTGATACACTGCAATAAGTTTGATTTATTGTGGCAAAGCTTGGCGTCCAAAGACATTTGCTCCGGCCGAGTGACATTCTTCTTGATATTCGCTCTGACATATTCGCTAAAATTGAGAGCGAATGTCGCTCTCATTGCGCAAACATCGTTTCCATTGATGAAAACAAATGTCACTCGCGCATGTTGTAGTGCTTTGATTATTGAATAAACAAACCTACAATCATGGAAATATGTGTTGAGACAGTTAGTTGGTCATGTTTAAATTTGCTCCCCTCTCCCCCTAGTACAATGTTAACTGATATCATGTAATGAAATCATTTGTTATACCTCTCAACATTATTTGATCGGGGGCTAGGAAGGGTATGATTTTGTAAAGGGTTAAACCTGAACAAACAACTTTCTTAGAAAATGATCGTCCAAATTCAGCCAAAGTTAGAAGGAAAGTTGTATGTTAAGGGTTAAACCTGAACATACAATTTTCTTACAAAATGATCGTCCAAATTCAGCCAAAGTTAGAAGGAAAGCTAGCCTGAAATATACTCCTGTGTACCAACACAAATTTTCCATGAAGTGATCTTCGCGCCAATTCAATTTGAAGTGCAGCGATTGTTGTGAAATTTGTTAAGCGAATGTGTTTTGTTTTTAATTTCAAAATGTCTTCTTTTCCATTTCCAGTTGGCAAGTGTGTGATTTTGTGCCAGGGTTCCAAGAAAGATTTCTACAAGAAATTCCTGTATGAACCACTGCCAGTTGAGGTAAGACTGAAAAAGGAATACCAAAGTGTTTATGATTAACAGTGCACTATGTCTCCCAAACTTTGTAATACTAAGCAGTCTCGCAGTCAGGGCCCACACGTACCGCTACGTCCCGTGGTACGCTGGATGGAGAATGTACCCCACATTTGGCGATAGCCGCGTTATAGAAATTGTTAGAGATCTTACAATATCCTACCCTCTCTACTTCTGCTAGTTATTGTCCCTGCCGAACGAGTTCGGGATGGGGACTATAAAATGAGCTCCGTCCATGTGTCTGTGTGCCCGTGATGAAAACGTTAAACCAAATGTTAACCTACATTTTCTCAGAGACCGAGGGTTGCACGTTCCTGAAACTTGGTGGATGGGTGCCCTTTGACCGTCCAAAGACCAAGCTTGTATTTGTTAGTGGATCAAAGGTCATCGGGGGTCATTTAAGGTCAAAGGAGGTCAAATGGGGTAAACCCTGATGTACGGACATGAAGGGCGGGGTCGATTGTGATACCAAAATTTTTTGAGGTCATTGTATACAGCTGCATTCAGCGACCACACTGAATCCAACTACACTGAATCGATTGAACATTATGGTGTGACAATAACCATTCACTACTAACTTCCTTGGCGATTTATTTTTCACTTATTCGAAAGTTCAATAATCTAGAAAAAATCCAAACAATTAAAAATATTCACTTACTATGGTTTCAAAATAAATAGTGTAGTTGAGCAGAATATATTTCAGACTTCATAGCTTCTGGCCCTGACTGCTCAGTTGAAGTCATTTTTTAAGTTTGATGGGAGGGTTTTTACCACTCAAAACATGAATGATAGTCTCTTTTATATCTCCAATGCAATTCTGTTTCTTGAGTGATAGAGTATTCATGTCCATTGTATTATTGTTTTATGCATTTAATAGTTTATTTCTTGTGAATAAATGAAATAGATTGTCATAAAGGTTTGTAACCAGATCACTTTTTGCGTTGGAGGAGTTTTTATACCACAACATTAAAGTGCATATTTTTGTCTCTCTGCATCTATATTTCCCACTGTAAATTTTATGCTTGAATTAAAGTTTAGTCCATAAAAGTTTCTTTTGAGAGATATGCTGAAACAGTCCCAAGTTATTGGACAGTTTAGTTTACCAAAATAAATATCATGTAGTTTTGTATTGGTCATTTTTAGACACATTTTTGCTTTAACAGTAATTTGTTCAAGTGGCACAAATCATACTTGAAGAATTGCAATTCGTAGGTCATGTCCTTCATTCAAAAAAATAAGATGAAGAAGAAGTAAAGAAAAAAATGCAACCTCTTTTATCCAGACATGGTAGGAATAAACCATGGTGTAACCTAATTGTTTGTTTTCTTTTTAGTCTCATCTGGACCACTGCCTGCATGATCACTTCAACGCTGAAGTGGTTACCAAGACGATAGAAAACAAGCAAGATGCAGTGGATTATCTGACGTGGACGTTCCTGTATCGTCGGATGACGCAGAACCCAAATTACTACAACTTACAAGGTAAGGGAAGCAACATTGCAGAATTCAGCCAACAAGGACCCTTGATTTTTTTTTTCTTAACTGACTGGGTTTAAAAGTTTGGCTTAAAAGTGTCATACTTTTCTTGATATTGTGGCCATTTGCTGAATCAAATTTGGTATCAATTCATCATTTCAATTATTTCTTCTTCACACCACTATTTCATCCAAAAATAATGGCATGAATTTATTGGAATAGTTTACCAACAGAAAATCAAAAAGCCCTGAGTGTCCAAGTCAAACAACTCCCAATCATAATTCTTTCCTTCAGGAATGATCGTCATTTATCACATCATCTCTCCGAGTCAGTAGAGAACACCTTACACAGGGGTGTGATTTGCCCAGATTTGTCTTGATTTCAAGACTTTTTGTAATAAATCCCTGGAATTTTCATGAGTAAATTGCTAGAAAAACTGATCACACAAACTTGAAAAATCATGATAAAGGAATTTTAATCTGAAACTGCCTTTGAAATGATGTTTCCTGCAATATTTAATGTGTAGAATTCCTCTGGCTTGGACCCCCTGCCATGAAGATGTTCACTCGTGTTGCTTTTTCGCTCTATTACTTTCTTCCAAGACTTTTTTAAAATGTCAATCACAGCCCTGCTTACAAGACCTTAAAACCTCCAAATCTTATAACTTCCTATCTTTATTCTTTCCTCCAGGAATTACACATCTACATTTATCAGATCAAGACATAAAAACCTCGAAAATCTAACAAGTTCCATTTGTTTCCCTTTTTACAAGGAATGACACATCGTCATTTATCAGATCATCTCTCCGAGTTAGTTGAGAACACACTTTAAGAATTTGAAGCCTCCAAATCCAACAACTTCGTATCTTAATTCTTTCCTCTAGGAATGACGCATCGTCATTTATCAGATCATCTCTCCGAGTTAGTAGAGAACACTTAACAAGACCTTGAAGCCTCCAAGTATTAACTTCCAATCTTAATTCTTTCCCCCAGGTATGACACATCGTCATTTATCAGATCATCTCTCCGAGTTATAGAGAACACTTAACAAGACCTTGAAGCCTCCAAGTATTAACTTCCAATCTTAATTCTTTCCCCCAGGTATGACACATCGTCATTTATCAGATCATCTCTCCGAGTTAGTAGAGAACACCTTACAAGACCTTGAAGCCTCCAAGTGCATCAGCATTGAAGACGAGATGGACATCAGTCCACTCAACTTGGGTATGATCGCAGCCTACTATTACATCAATTACACCACCATTGAGTTGTTCAGTATGTCGCTCAATAATAAGACAAAGATCAGAGGCTTGATCGAGATCATATCGTCTGCAGCAGAGTATGAAAACATTCCAATTAGACATCATGAAGACTCTGTATTAAAGCAGGTATGTTGGCCTATGCATCATTTCTTCCTCCTCCATCCTCTTCATTTCCTTCCTTTACTCTTTCTTTCACCACTGCTCAAATGCACTTCTCACATGCAGAGTGCTTATGCTAAGTCATATATAGAAAGAGTCGTCGGCCAAGCTATGGCTGAGTTTGCACGTCACAGCAAAACCCAAAAACATTACTTTCGAGATGTATTGCAGTAAACCCGTAAAACTTTATGTGGCCTTTGTCTGCTGTAGCGTGCTAGTTTGACCGGATTTTGGCCAACCACTCTTCTATATGCGACTTCCAGAATTTTAGGGTTAGGGTTTAGGGTTAGTGTTAGGTTTAATATAGGGTTAGGGTTAGGGTTAGTTTTAGGGTTACATGGCTAAATGGAATGTGATACAGCATCCAGACATGAGTTGGCAAAGTAAGGGAAGTACCACTGCGCTAATCTGCATCCCATGATGAGTGCTTACCGACTTAGAGAGCAAAAATGGAATGTGATACAGCGCCTGGGAATTGGAACCGGGGACTCGATGGTGCAAAGTAATGGAAGTACCACTGCCCTAATCTCATACTTGCCAACTGTTCCTATTTAAGAGGAACGGTTCTGTTTTTGGCAAAAGAAAAAGGTAATTTTTACCAAGCCGTTCCTCTTTTTGTAAAATTCACCCTATAGTAAAGTATAGGAAAATGGGAAATGTTCCTCTTTTTGGACAAAAATGTGCCCATTTGTCCCTCTTTCCAGTTTTCAAATGTTGGCAAGTATGTAATCTGCATCCCATGATGAGTGCTTACCGACTTTGGAGAGCAAAAATGGAATGTGATACAGCCCCTGGGAATTGGAACCGGGGAAACGATGGTGCAAAGCAAGGGAAGTAACCACTGTGCTAATCTGCATCCCATGATGAGTGCTTACCGACTTTGGAGAGCAAAAATGGAATGTGATGCAACAGCCCCTGGGAATTGGAACCGGGGAAACGATGGTGCAAAGCAAGGGAAGTAACCACTGTGCTAATCTGCATCCCATGATGAGTGCTTACCGACTTTGGAGAGCAAAAATGGAATGTGATGCAGCGCCTGGGAATTGGAACCGGGGACTCAGTGGTGCAAAGCAAGGGAAGTAACCACTGTGCTAATCTGCATCCCATGATGAGTGCTTACCGACTTTGGAGAGCAAAAATGGAATGTGATACAGCGCCTGGGAATTGGAACCGGGGACTCCGTGGTGCAAAGTAAGGAGAGTACCACTGCGCTAATCTGCTTCCCCATGATAAGTGCTTAAAGACCATTAGAGCTCAATTGAATGTGCTAAATGTGACACTGCACGTGGGTTCTCAGGAAATAGAACCAGAGATTCTGTGGTACAAAGCGATGGATGCACTAACCCATTTCCCCATGATTGGTGCCTATTTACCATGGGAGCTAAATAGAATGTGCTAAATGTGACACAGCACATGGATCCCAGGAAATAGAACCAGATATTATGTGGTACAAAGCGAGGGATCGATGCACAAACTCTCTTCCCCATGATGGGTGCCTAAAATGACCATTGGTGCTAGATGCAATGTGCTAAATTTGACACGGCACATGGGTCCCAGGAAATAGAACCGGAGATTCTGTGGTACAAAGCAAGGGTCGCACTAACCCATTTTCTCATGATGGGTGCCTATTGACCGTGGATGCTAGAAAGAATGTGCTGAATGTGATTGCTGTTCTATTCACAAAGTTAATATGGTAGAAAAACATATAGCAATTTTTAGCATACTGACATTCAGGATTTTAGCTCAAAATCCACATTAATTTTTGACATGTACCACATCCATACATACATAGCATATCTTTATTCATCTATAAGTTAGACACAATAAATATATCAACATGATGAATTTCATATAAACAACATGAGAAACATGGAAAGAGAAGATCAATTATTGCTTTTGATCAGTTTGTAGCGAATTCTCCAGATTATGTTTGTGCCAATCATGGCACTGATGGAACAGTATTTAGCAATGGCCTTAGCGACACGACTAGGAAAGCCAAGCTTCTTTAGTCCAGAACGAAAACGGTAATGAACATGCCCGAGTGACCCTATCACAAAAACGAGGATTTTGCAGTCAAAGCCACATAACGTGAGCAAGGTGCAGAGTGGCTGGGACTTTTGGAATTTGGCATTATAACAGTCATCAATGAAGGCATCGAATGGACAGGAAACCTCGATGATGGTACACTTCATATTTTCATGATCAATTAAGAACAAGTCGGGTTTTCTAGCCTGAATATTTTGAAATATGTTGGAAAATTCAATTTCGTCGTCATTTGTGATGAGGTCACTTGAAACAAGCTTTTCATGATGTATTGTCATAGAATTGTTATATTTTGATATTTCGTTCTTCAAAATCATAACCAGTCTGTCATGTCTGGCAATATAGTTGTTATGAAATTGCATGCAGCCATTTGCCACATGCGAAATAGTGTCACTTGGATCGTTGCAAAGAGGGCAAGACTTATCGACCTGCGGATACATAACATGGAGCAGAGGATTTGATTCAGCGATTTGAAGTCTTGCTTTGGTGATGAATTTGATGACGTCATCACGTATATCGCCATTTTTTAAATGTTCCATGGAGCACGCATAGTCAGCATTGCTAAGGTCGGCAAGTCTTCCCTGAGACTCAAGATCTTTCCAGCTATTAAGTTCTGATTTGGTGAGTTTTTCAATAACAAGTTGATATGCTTTTTTATGGCATATCACCACATTATTTTGATACTTAACGGCATATAAACCATCATTTGTCTTGATTATGCTTATGTCGAGTTTTGAGCAAATACTGTTTATTTCAATCCAATATGATTAAGACCTTGCTGGTCTATTTCATAACCCGCAAAGTTATTTTCCAAGTCAGTTTCTTTAATTTTCCTCTTTTCCATATGTAGTTTAAGGGACTTTTCAGCAGTTTTCCGGACAACTTCATCATTGGAATTAAGCATTTGAAGAGCTCAAGAAACTGTTCTAGCAAAATAAATGCTAGAGGGTTTACGAATTCCTAATCCCCCAAATGATTTGGGGACGAAGAAAAACTTACGATTAGAATTGGTATGTTGGCCATACATACATACATACATACATACATACATAGGTATTTGGAACGCAATTCACAAGTAATCACAAGTATCATTGCGTTTACAATGAAAAATAAATACAACAAATGTTCTTAAAATAAGTAAGTTTTGAGATTTTGTTTGAAAATGTCAATAGAACTAGCAGTACGCAGAGAGACTGGGAAAGAGTTCCAGTCAATAGCAGCAGCAACATAAAAACTGCGATCCCCAATAAGCAGGTTGGCCTTGGGCACAACAAGACGATGGGTGTCCACTGATGACCGCAGGGGGCGAGATGGATATAAACATCAAAATCAACATGTATCCTTATCAGAAGAATCCTTATAATGTTGCATGGATTTTGACCTCTATTGACTTTGATAACATCAGCAAGAAGAGTCTGTTAAATAAAGATGGTAATTCTAATCCTTGTTCAAGGTATGTGAATTTTGTCTAATTCAATCTGATCTAAAAAGCTTGTTCTGTAGCACCCACTAAGCAAAGTGTAAGTCTTTTTAACCGTTACTTAACTCTGCCTGATATATATTCATATTTATCTCCACAGCTTTCTTCCCGTGTTCCAAACAAGCTGTCCAATGCCAAGTACAATGACCCACATGTGAAGACCAATTTATTGCTACAGGCCCATCTAGGCAGAATGCAGTTATCGGCAGAGTTACAATCAGACACAGAAGACATCCTTAACAAGGTAATATATCTTGGCATGGATCTACTATCCTTCTGGTCCCCACACACACAAACACATGGAAGACATTCTTAACAAGATAATAAGTGACCTGGCATATCAAAAGGTACCTTAAGGGTCCCAAAAATCAAAATTGATTTTTTTGGTCTCATCTGAAATATAATATTTATATTAGGCCAAATAAAATAAATAGTTTGTCTCAAAGCTCCCGCGCGCATTAGTTTTATCGCCCGCATTAGTTTCCCTCAAAATCCTAAAAATTGATTTATTTTTTTTCACTGAAACTGTGAAAAAACAAATGACAACAATGGTTAATTTATTCTATTTGATTCTTTATTCTGTTTTTGAGTTCTAAAAAAGCCATCATGTAAATATATGAGGGGGTACATATGGAACTCTTGTAAAATAGCAGTCAGGACTTCTGTCATACACACACAAAAAAAGGAAAAAAACTTACAAAAAAAACGCATTTCGCATTAGTTTTTCAAGAGAGGAGAGCTTTGAGACAAACTATTTATTTTATTTAGCCTAAGCTTTAAAATGACACATTGTTTTTGGTTATTGGATGTTTGATTGAGAAGTTCATCCAAATTATTAAAAAGGCATCAGGCTGATTCAGAAAACTATAGCCTATGTGGATTTCTAAAAGACTGTACGGCTCAAAATTATTTTTATTGCCATCAAGTGAAATTTTCAGCATGTACTGTAAACGCCAATATTTTCGCGCACAGCCGATTTTGGACTATTTCGCGCGTTTTTGTTTTCGCGCACATGAACATTGGCCAAGTATGGAACTTCTTTTGTAACAAATACACAGTAATTTTCGCAGTGCATTTATTTTTTCGCGCTAAATTAATTTTGCGCAAAAAGTGCGAAAATAAATGTAGCGCGAAAAAATTTCACTTATACAGTATTTATTTTGTGTTCATCATTTTATTCTATGTAGAAAAGTGATGAGGTGGTAATAAAATCGCAATCAGGAATTGTTCCTCGTAAGTAGGAACAGTCAGATTACCTGCATTAGTGACTATGGAACATGTGCAGATGGTATAGTACACTCCCGGTCAAAAGTGTTTTATATATGTAAAATATAAAGTCCGAAAAAATGCCGCAGATGATATGGCTGGTTAAAAGTTTTGTGCGCAAACACTTTTGACCTTGAGTGTATAGGACATTTTTAAATACAGATTGCCAATTGATTTTCCATTTCGTTGGCACTGAGACTCTGATCCAAGCATGCGTAGATGTACTCAGTAGTAACGGTTGGTTAAGTCCAGCTTTAGCAGCTATGGAACTTGCTCAGATGGTAACACAGGCCATTATCTCATTGAATGTAATATTAACTTTTTATTTTGTAGGCGCTGAGACTGATCCAAGCATGTGTAGATGTACTCAGTAGTAACGGTTGGTTAAGCCCTGCGTTAGCGGCTATGGAACTTGCTCAGATGGTGACGCAGGCAATGTGGAACAAAGATTCGTACCTGAAGCAGCTGCCTCACTTCGGTGGAGAACTAATCAAAAAAAGTACAGAAAAGGTGAGTGCAACTATTTTAGTAATAATATTTTTTTCTTCATAAAATGAATATTGCATGTTTGGATTCTTTCACATTGCATTACAGTTGAAGTCAAATGTCTCCCATGTCTACTACTCTTCTTGAGGCATTCAGTCAGTCGTGTTTTCATGCTGAGTCGTTTAAGCGGTGGTCACAACACGCCGTGGGTTTATTTGTTCGTATGTTTTTGAGAGGCTACGTTCCCTCCCTTTTTTCTAAAAACGTGGCACACAGGGAGGATTCATGTTGATCACACGGTAAGTACGTTTTGCGCACAACACACCTGACTGTGAGTGGTTACATGCATCAAACGTTAAGCACGGTGCGTGCAATGTACGAATGCCTTGCAACTACCACGTTATTACAAGGAAAATGTACACGTACGATACATGCACAGTGTCTGTATGTGCTAGGTGCATCATTCGCAAGGCAAATGGAATTGGGGAAAAAATGGCAAACAAATGCACGTTGTGTGTACGTTGTGCCCATGTTGTCGGTACCGAACCCATGCTGACCGTACTGATGTTTAATAGGTAGACAGAACAGAGCCAGCACGCAGAGAAAGTTCATCATGCACTAAAACTGCTACGTCGTAGGGATAGCATTTAGCTGTTTGAAATGACGTAAATTGTTGCAGCAACCAATTTCATCTCAAAGGTATTGAATAGATGAAAGATCTGGTGACCTCGTCCAAAAGAATGTTTTACTTCCCAATAGAGAATAGTGCCTATAAGCAAGGTATACCCTGTAAATATACATTAAACCATGAAATTGGTACAAATGGTATTAGGCCAAATAAAGAAACAAGTCTTGTTTCCAGTGACTTGCAGGCATTCCTTTTTAACGGTCTTAAATCCTGTGTAGCTTTTTTTCTTTTATATATGTATAAAAATAGCAATATTGACCAAAATGACAAATCTTGATAGTGGGGAAAGAAATATTCCCAAATAAGCTTACTGGTAGCATAGGACTAATCCGTAAAAACAAGCGAACTTCAATTCAGATCCCCTTTGACCTCTGAACTATAGACTATATTTTGCTGATATTCAACGTACGAATTTGGAAAAAGTGGCGCGTTGAACAATTAGCTGGCAAAAACACAGCGCATTGCTTTTTCAAGAATTGTAAAACCAAAAATTAAAAACCGCATTATGTATTGCAATTTTCAGACCTGCTACAGAAAACAGACTTGTTTCTTTTTTGGCCTGTTATACAAGCATACTTCAGTGTTAAAAAGGTAGCAGGCTGGCTGTGAAGGACATGTCCACTCACTTTAAAATGGAGATGGGCATTCTGTTCTGACCTGTGCCAATAAAGAATGTGTCAGTGTTTTCTCTGCTTAAAAATGACAACAAGTTTACTACAACTTTTTCCCCATTCAGGGCATAGAGAGTGTCTTCGATATTATGGAAATGGAAGACTCAGACAGAACAGAGCTTATTAAGCTGACGGACGCACAGATGGCCGATGTGGCGAGATTCTGTAACAGATATCCAAATATTGAGTTGAGCTATGAGGTCCAAGAGAAGGATAGTTTGGAAAGGTAAGATGATAAATGGAAGGCTGGGATGGAGAACAGAGCTAATGATGGCTGATGTAGCAAGATTCTGTAATTGAGTTGAGCTTTGAGGTCCAAGAGAACGATAGTTTGGAAAGGTAAGATGATAAATGGAAGGCTGGGAGGGAGAACAGAGCTAATGATGGCTGATGTAGCAAGATTCTGTAATTGAGTTGAGCTATGAGGTCCAAGAGAAGGATAGTTTGGAAAGGTAAGATGATAAATGGAAGGCTGGGAGGGAGAACAGAGCTAATGATGGCTGATGTGGCAAGATCCTGACCCTGTAATCAATACCAAAACATTTGAGTTTAGCTTTGAGGTCGAAAAGAAGGATAGTTTGGAAGGGTAAGATGGAAGACTCTTGACAGAAAAGTTTATAAAGCTGAAAGACACATAGACAGTCAATGTAGCAAGAATCTGTAATTGATGTCCGAGTCACATGGTCCAAGAGAAGGACAGCTCGGAAAGGTAAAATGATACATGGGAGACTCAAACCAGGACAGAGCTAAGGTGTTTGAGCACAATTAGGCTAAAAGTTTGTGCAGCAGGCTTCAACCTGGCTACAGCCTTGATTTTCCAAGATGCCGACCGTAGGCTTGATCATGCACATCTAAATAATTTCAAAAAACATGTAATGAATATTTTATAATAATCTAGAAGTGAGCAATCAAGCCTGCAGTCGCCATTTTTGAAAATCAAAACTGTGACCAGGTTGCTGCCGGCCACACAAAGTTGTGAGTTTAGCTACGTGGTCCAAGAGAAGGATAGTTGACAGTGGTTCCCAGAGGGGGGTTGACTTTTGATAGATAACATTGGGGAAGGTTATAAACTGAAGGTTATTTATGTTATAATCGCATGTTTGGTATTGTTTTTATCGACACTGGTTTTCCTGTAGTGGGTAACGAGTTGCATTGAAGAAAATTGAGATAACAATGGGGAATGGTAATAACAGGGATGTGAGAGTTCCTCTTTTCAGCTGATTTCCTTGTTTTTGACAATGTTCATATGCTAAAATGTTAGCTTTTTCATTCATTATCAGCCCATTTTTGACCTTATACCCCAACTTTACAACGCTTTTCCTCGTTTTTGTCAACTGGCCTCTCACACCCCTGTAATAAAGATTCATTGTATTAAAATCACCCATATGTCCGTGTTTTCTTTGACAGTGGTTCCCCCGTGGTGGTTAATGTGACATTAGAGAGAGAAGACGAGATCACAGGACCTGTCATTGCACCATTCTTTCCACAGGTAAGATGATGAGATGGTGAAATATTTTAATATTTTAAAAATATTTTTTTATATCATTTTTTTTTTAAAGTTGATTTTCTTGTTTTAAATTTATAATTGCTTTCATATTTCAATATGTGAAGCACTGCAAAGAAACATTACAGAAATTCATTCTGTTACCGTAAAGAATGGACGTTTTAAGGTGATTTTTTGATGTGTTAACACCACATTCAGTGAAATATTTATGAGGTATAGTAAAATGAATACAACATGGTTTATTTTGCGAAGTATTGACAATTCCTGATCCCTCGGTGTTGGATGGGTTGACTACTTCCCTCCACCTTAGGATCAGTAATTGTCATTACTTCCCTCTACATGTACACCATCCATATATGGAACCAGTTACCAATCCATGCAGTCACTGCTATTACACCATCTGCCTTCAGAGAAGCAGCACTACCAGTCATCAGGGTGCTGCATCCTCCACCAGGCTCATCTCTCCTGTAATTCTTTAAGTTTTGTATATAGTGCACCCTCAGTTCATCGTCGTCGTCATTTTGTTATTTTTCCTGATTTGTTTGGATACACTGCACTGGCCTTGACGTCACTCCGCACCATGTACATAGTACAATCCTAGTTTAGCAACAGCGGTGCTTCTTAGGATCACCGCATCAAGTATCAAGTACCATGTTGTATATGTATAGTACTAAATGACATCATCAGTGGAATAGCTATAAAAGTTAGTCCTGGAATATAAGTCGATCCCCTTTGTGAATACAGGTTGTAGTCTCATATCTATCATAGATCTTGAGGATTTCATGTATATTTCCGCCTTTATTTCTTTTAGAACTGAGAGGAAGGCTAGTTGGTAGTTATCGGTGATACCAAGACTAATATTCTCAAATCTATTAAACATCTTGGTTTTTTCATTTAATTTTTAAATTCATCTAGTTTTCTTTTAGAATTGCGAGGAAGGCTTGAGGGTAATAAATCGATTTTATATCCATCAAACATCTTGTTGATTTTGTGTGTATTTTTCCTTTTTTCTTTTAAAAGCCTGAAACTTACCTATGATTGCATGTGTATTTGTCCTCTTTTCTATTAAAACCGAGAGGAAGGTTGGTGGGTAGTTATATTAGTGATGCCAAGGCAAATAGTATACAAATATTAACTGCCTAAGCGAGTGATTTAATCATTTCCATCAAACATCTAGTTGATTTCAACTGTATTTTTCCTCTTTTCTTTTAGAACCGAGAGGAAAGCTGGTGGGTAGTTGTATTAGGCCAAAAAAAAAATTATGTTTGTTTGCCCTCCGCGACCGACCCTAAAAATGCCAAAAATTAGGGTCGCGATTTTAGTTTATTTTTTTTTTCTTTAAACATGTAAAATATGAAAACTCAATATTTTTGATGTAAAACGTAATATTTAGCAGTGTGAAGTCACATTTAGTAGTATAAAATGCATATTTCCTCTAAATAATGACCCACAATTTATGATTAAGCCCTGCATTGCTTGGTATTCATGATAAAATCCATGGAACGACATCATATGTGTAGAGTAAAAAATAAAATTTAAAAAAAAAAGATTAACCGACCGACCGACCCAAAGTTTTAATTTTTCCACTGGAGGGCAAACAAACAATTTTTTTTTTTGGCCTTAGTGATGCCAAGGCAAATAGTATACAAATATTAACTGCCTTAGTGAGTGATTTAATAATTTCCATTAAACATCTAGTTGATTTCAAGTGTATTTTTCCTTTTTTCTGTTAGAACCGAGAGGAAGGTTGGTGGGTAGTTATCGGTGATACCAAGACCAACAGTCTCATATCCATCAAACGTCTGACTCTGCAACACAAAGCTAAGGTAAGCAACATTATCTGTTAGACGATTTTTAACTCTTACACTCTGGAATAAAATTTTCAAAAAAATGCTCTATTTGGAGGGAAAGCTGCTCAGAGCGCCATGGGGTATTCACTTATGTAGCTGTGTAGTGCCAGCTGTATTCTTTTTATTTTATTCTTGCCAAAATTGATGATGGCGCTAGATACCTCTTTGTATGAGGAGGTTGTAGGTGTGAAGTTTCGAGTTTCTTCGCTTTTTTTATAGTCACGGCAGATATTAATCCTGAATCCTGGCCAATCATGCATGCTAGAAAGCAATGTTTCTTTTTCACTTTGCACTGTAAAGATCAAGTTGTCGAGGGACTTAGAGAACAGGGCGAAGACATCTAGCCCTGTATAGATATAAAACCATTCAAATGTTTACACCGTACTCGCTCAACAGAATGGTAATTTGACTGAGAATGTGGCTGTCGAGCCAGTCAAGTGTTGTTCTTTTCTTACGCAAAATTTGGCGGAAAAATGTAAGAATGTATGTATTGCGTTGTAGTCGAGTAATAGTAGTGCGCGACAGAACGCACAGCGGAGTCACTACGCATTCGCGCAGCGTTGATCTAGGCATGGCGCCCGTTTGGCGCAATCCCTTAACTTAGCCGAATTTTTAGGGTGCAAGTAGACCTGTTTCCTATCTGTTCTTTCTTTAATCTTTGGTTAACACTCTAAGCGATGATACACACTTTCCGATCACTTTCACTCAAAAAAATCAAATTGGAGATTTTGATACCAGATGAAAGCACACAATACATACTTGCCAACTGTTCCTATTTAAGAGGAACGGTTCTGTTTTTGGCAAAAGAAAAAGGTAATTTTTACCAATCCGTTCCTCTTTTTGTAAAACTCACCCTATAGTAAAGTATAGGAAAATGGGAAATGTTCCTCTTTTTGGACAAAAAATGTGCCCATTTGTCCCTCTTTCCAGTTTTCAAATGTTGGCAAGTATGACAATATCTCGTGGTGTAAAATTTACCTTGGTGTAAAATTTTCATTCTTATTGAATGGTTTCATTTTAAATTTTTCTCATGGTGTAAAATTCTTTGCATGTTATTCAATCGCAAAATGTTATGATGAATTACGCTCATATGCTTACAACTGATCTGTAGTATATACATGATTGCCATAAAATTCACATTTTCTTGTTGCTGGACATTTTCATATAATAAACATATTTTTTCATGGTGCTAAATGTCTCGTTTTCTTATGACTAGATACTTCTTATCATGGTTATAAAATATCTCGAGTGTTATGGTGTTTCTGCCGGATGAAAGTGGTTTGACCTAATCAAGGTCATGCTACATTTTGAATAATGGGTCTTTTTAACTTGGCCAGGAATTCATAGTGTAAATTGTCTTCACTCTGGTTTTGTGATTGATGATAATATCACCGCTACTCAATTTGTTTTGCATTTTGATTGATCTTTTTTTGAATTCAGAAAATAATGAAGTTTATTTTTGTCTTGTATGTATTATCTCACAGGTTAAACTAGACTTTGTTGCGCCGTCGCCAGGTGTCCACAACTACACGATATACTACATGAGTGACGCGTACATGGGATGCGATCAGGAATACAAATTCAGCATCGACGTGTCGGAGGCAAAGAGTGATAGTAGCGAAGAAGAAAGTGACAGTTCTGACGAGGATTAAATGCATTGTGGGAACAGTTGAGTTCCGTTGTGTAACTAAGTTATTAAGACATTGGTTTTGCCAAATATTTAATTCTTTACCCATCATGCAAAGCTGTAGGAACTAAGGGTGCCAAAACTACCAGTTACGCTCTCTGTACAGGCTACTGGAAGTTACGAAGATTAACTGCATTCTGGGAACAGTTAACTCTAGACTGTAATAGTTACATATGGCAGTTATTTTGTTTTTGAAATTTCCAAAAGTGTTTCATTCTTTACCCATCATGCAATGCAGTGTGAGTTAAGGTTGACTGATCAGTAGTCTCAGCTTAATTTGTGGCAGTTGAATATAAACTGCATTTAGGAAACATTTATACTATAGTTGCATGAAGAAAACCTTTTCACTATTTTACACGTCTTGTGCACCAAGGTTAAAGTTTACACGCAACTCATGCGATACCCATGAGCTTGTGTGATTTGACACATTCTGTTGCTGATGACCGATTTGATTGGATTGTTGTTCACGCACAATGCAATTTGGTCTCGCCTAGAATGAAAAGGTTTGTTTCAGATGACTTTAGATGTTAAATAATCATTGCATATGGCAGTAATTTTGCCATTGTACGTGTTTTCAAAAATACACTTTCTTTACCCATGATGCATTGCTGTGAGAATTAAAAGATGGGTAAGTTACAATGAAATTGATGGCTGTGATGGAGAATGATGCATTATGGGACAGTTACACAGGGTTTAGCAGGGCTTCATGTTTTAAAATTATAAGCACTCTCCAGAAAGATTCAAGGAGAGTTGTCAGGAGAGTAATTTGAGTAATATTCATGAGGTCATACCTTTAATATAAACTTGTTTTGTCAGTTTAAGATAAGAGGCTGTCCATTCATCCATTTATGTTGTACTCTTTCTTTTCATTTACCCAGAAAAGAGGTGAGGTTATTGTCACATCAGAATCATGAATTGCACCTTTAACCACTACTTACTTGAAATTTGTTCAAAGAAACCACCGTGCATTTCCCAGGGAGTTTTGGTTCGTGATTCCAACCGAGTTTGAAGGTATTTGTGCCTCACAGATCTGATCGATTTTGAATTTCTCTATACCTTGAAAAATGCCATTTTGTGACACATAACTATACCATTTGTTGCTAAACACACACAATTTTGCCTCTTTGGTCTTTTTTTAGGGCAAATTTTCAAAAAAAAATTATAGTGGGTGCATTTATAAGTGCGTGATCACACCTAGCTAATTTAATGTAGGGACATGGAGTCGACCCACTTCTCAGTGTAGTGTGATCACAAAATAAGTGGTTTCGACCCTACATCGAACCCACATTAATAATGTGGAGCGAGACCACCTTCATGAGGTAGTTTCGACCCTAGGAGGTGGGTTAGATTTTGTAATGTGAACACGATGAATGTGGAGTCGACCCACATATGTGTGTAATATTGATTTTACGTCATGCCAGTAGCCGCTTATGGATATAATTTAGGGTCATGAAATTATTTTGGTTATTTTTACAATTACTAAATAGTCTGTATATGAAAAGAAGTCAACTTGGGTATTATTGAGGTAGGATTGTTAAACATGAAACATTGCTGAATTAATAAGGAATCTTCTACTTATCCCTATTATAAGAAATTTAAAATACAACTGCACTTCTCTCCTTCACTATAACAAGTGGTTAAAAAATAACTGTAACAACCTGGATAACAAAACACAATTAAATGCCTCATGTTTTCGTTTCGTATAGGGTCTACTGTATAATACGATCTTTGGTATTTTTATAAATATGATGAAGTAAAGTCTTAACATCTTGAAAATATCCATTTCATCATCAGTGTGTTGTTTTGAAATCCTGGTAAGTGGACTCGCTCTACTTACATCATAACCCACTTTTAATCCACTATGTGGGTATAGGTGTGAACACATAACTAATGTGGGTCGACTCCACATTGGACCTAGGTCAAGCCTGGGTCAAACCCACATATTTGTGATGTGAACACGCTCTAAGTGCACAAACATTAACCCATGGATATAGTTAAAATAAACCTCCAAATCTGAAATACTTGTATACCGATATCATGCGAGAACCCATCCAGGGGAATTTGTGATGTTAAAGGTGCGTTTACATTGCGACCTATTGGGGGCAACGACAAGCAACGTAGACCTGCAAATTGCAGTTTTGAATTTTACGCCGATCCTCGTTAGTTCAAGTCAGTTAACGTTGACACAAGTCTAGCATACGCGGGTTGTCATTACTATCGGTTGCTTTCAGTTATAAGTTTTACAATTTTTGGATGACATAGACTAAGATTTGATGTCGTCGAGAGTTCGTTAGCCACCGCAACCCTCAGGGGTAGGAAGTTTTCAGGGAAAAAATACTCCTTGAATTTGTAAACAAAATATCATCCCTCAATCACAGCCTAAAATGCCCCCCCCCCCCTTGGTTATCTAATGCTGCATTCCCAAGGCGGCCACAAAAAAGGAAACGATCCAACTCTCATGTTTGGCAAAAGTAAAGATTTGATGAAGATTGTGAAAAACACAGATTTAGAAGATTCCAATTAATGCATATCATGTGTTGATTAAAGTTGTGCAGAAAATTATCTTGAAGAATAAAGATAATAAAATTTTAAATTTGTGACAAAGAAATGTAATTTGTTGTGTTTTTTCTTAGATTCAAGTAAATCAGATGTAAGCAAATCAGCATTATTCACATATGTGATGACTCACACAGAAAGGGGGGACTTTGGTTCCGACATCAAAATTGAGTTTTTGACATTATGAAAAAGTTTAACAAGTAATTTTGGTACCTCAAACATTTCGATACAACAATCCGTTCCGAAGATATGGCTTTTTTAGTAAGAGCGTGTTGATCACTTTTCGAAAATAGCAATTGGAGGAAACAAGCTTTAAAGTTTGGGTTTGTGAAAGCATCAATTTTATTGATTACTATTCAAGTATACACAAAATCTCCTTAGCAACAGGGACTTGGGTGCACTCAATCATCATCAAATTTGACACAGACATTGTCAAGATACATATCTTTAATTTAGTTACAAAAATATGGCAAATTAGGCATATTTTTAATTAATATGGATGTTTTTTCTTCCGATCACAAAATTGCGAAAA